>CALMVC010000002.1:0-281284 GCA_937654795.1 Cistogaster globosa
ATCAAATATTGTGCTTTTGTGTAACCCTCTTTCTACACTATCTTTATACCTATCAAAATAAGAATTGTATGAAAATTAGACAAAAAATATATAAGTTGTCATCACTGTTTGCATACAGAATATTATGATATAAGCATGGTTCATTTACCCCCTGTTTACATTAGACAATGCTGTCATGACAATAACAATACATGCACAGTTTTTCACTAATACATGTACACATTTCAATTGTCAGAATTACTGTCTTGAATATTTCGAAGAAAGTTAATAAGACATTGATTTCACATATGCAAATTATATTATCATTTCTTTAAAAAATTTTTCTTGCATATAAAAATAGAAAAAAGCAGGAACAAACGCTAAATACATTTAAACTTTTAAGAGATCGCGAGATTTTTTTTTTTCATAATGAATTGACATAATTATTGTCTGCACGCCTACACTACAGAAGCAGTTGTCAGCATTTTTGACAACTAATACGTATTATTTGATTGTCGTCACAGCATTGTCAAATGTAAACAGGGTGTTATGTATAAATGAATTTACCTTGGACGTACATATGTTTATAAATAAAAATACCTTTTGAGACAGAAAAATCTTTAAAAAAAAGTTAACATTGAGTTGAATGGCAAAGTATTTCACCATTGGCTTTAGTGCGTAGACTACTAGAAACTACAGGTGAATCATATGCTGAAGGCACTAGGGCCTCCCACTTGCCTGACACTACTAAATACGAGTATAATAATACCCTATGCTTGAATTTTGCTACCCAATTGTGTTGTTCGATAAATGACGCATTCGGAATCCTTCTTGTATTTGAAACTGGTTTATGAATCAGTTAAAGAAGTAAGGGCTGCTTCTGGTAAAAACCTTTTAGAATGTGTGGATGTTATTAGATTTTGGCTTAAAAACTGCCTGTTGGCTGCACGGATTGTCCATTAATAAAATTTTAATCACCATTACTAACAATAAGTGGCAGGGCAAAACGAACCTAAAACAATTTTCGGCTTCTTTCAAATGTTTTGCCAAATACCATGTATAATTTTATTAGAGTTACTTCAGTAACTTAGTTTTGTTCCGAATTCCCTATGCAACATTTTTAGCCCCAGCAAACCTTTTTACAATCTATGTGGTGAAAAGGATTACTTCCATGAAGGTCAAGGCAATTTACATTGTTTCCGAAAATATTAAATCATGCTGTATATCGTATCTTATTTTCTTCCTGGTGTCAGCATTAATTTTTGGGACCGTGTTTACGCCATTTTATGGACATTTTTTACTCTGTCGTGAATGTTGAGCAATCTTTACCACCACAGATTAAACGAAAAATTTCACCAGCTAATATAAGCTCTTTTTTCCCATCTTATGTTCACATTTTCTATATAGATTTCTTTTAGTCGCCCACGTATTTGAAGTGTCAGAACACTAAATTTCAAAAATACTCAAAAAGCTTTTGATAAATGAACAACATGAAAGAGCTGTTTCTGTATTACAGGCGATCAACTCGTAGAAACAATTTTTATGAAAAGCACTGTTTTTTGAGTTATTGTTAAATTAATTTTTCAGACGCGTTGATCGTATGTAATACAGAAACAGCACATAAGGTAACAACTCAAAAATAAAAAAAAGTGTTGTGGCACTCGAAATTTTATGAAAGTTCAATATAACGTGCTGTTGCTATTCCAAGCGATCAACTCGTCTGAAATATTTGTATAGAAATAACTCAAATCTTGATGGCTTTACACACAAGTTACAGAAACAGCACATACAGACATAACTTTTCGTTTCATAAAACTTATATTGAATTTTATTTTGATTATGCAAAATTTAGCTTTACGGCATTTACACTATGCAATTTTTCATGAAACTAGCCTGAAATTTTTGTTTGTTGGCGAAGCAGAAAAGTTGCCAACGTTTACTTTAAGATAACGCTGTAACTTAAATAGAAAATTGAGAAAAAATGCCTAAAAAAATTTCATAGTGTAAACCTGGACCTTGTTTACGTGTTTGTAGTACTTATGCACTTTTCCTACTTGCCGATCTTGAATGTTGTTTGCATAGTGCGAAAAAACAGAAATAAAAGAATCAGGTATATGATGGAAATCAAATTTGTTGGAAAACCAAGGTTTTTGAATTTTTTGTATTTGTTTTGTTTTTCGAAATTGGTTTGAAAGTCATCAACCACTTCAAAAACATGTTGTCTAATCGATTTGATTACCATCATATACTTGAGCGAAATTGTATATAATCTTAGAAATGAATATATTTTGTTTTATGTAAGCATATTTTATTAATTTACTCATTCTTTCAACATAAATAAACATAAAAATAAATACATTTTACATTTGATTTTACATTTTCTTTTGCATTTATATTTTCATACTTCTAATTAATTAATATAAATAAATATATATTATTTTTATATATTTCTTTTCGATATTAACTATCAAAAAAATTACATATACAAAACAAAAATTTGATTTATTTCACAATGTTTATATGTAAATGTTTAATTATTCTCGAATTACTTAGCTTTGAGTATAAAAAAAAATATTTACATTTATAATAAATAAATTACATACATTAATTAATTGTAACATTCACTTTAATAATGTTATACCAAATAACAATAAAATTATTTAGTATAATTTAATACAATTTTATTTTATTTTGAAACATAACTAAAGATAACAATTTAAATTTAACTTGAGCGAAAAAAGGATTGATCGAGAAAACTACAAAAATTTGTCTGTAAAACATTTTTACTGTACATCAGTAGAGGAAGGTGATTTTTCTTTTTCTGAAATAAAAAATTTATTTAATATTATTAATATCTTCACACAATAGCTTTTATATATTCTAATTAACATACCTTGGATTTTTCTACATCGCTTCTGGTTGTCGATCCAACTTTTTACTTGCTGTGGAGTTCTTCTCCTGAGGGCAGGTGACTGTCTGATGGCTTGCAAACATTCTGCGGTTGAGGGAAGCTTGTTTAAACTTTCTAAGTTACCAAATATTGAATAAATGGCTTGTTTTTCTTGGATGTCCCATCTTATACGCTTTGTTTTACCGAACGGAGATGCTAAGTAAACAAAAGATAATATTTCGTACAAAAAATTAATAAAAGCTTCAAACATGATGAAAACATCCCTATTCTGAGATTCGATGTTGACGTTTTGTACTGTATTTAAAAAAAATATATATTATAAAATGTCAACATCAACAGACAGAAAAAGACTCTTAGAATTAAGGTGACTATTACTAAAAATGAACATTGGAGAAAATTAAAAGTCCATTCAGCATCGCTAATTTAACTCTCTTATATGTAAGGAACTCATTAATTAATGTCTAAACTTGCGGAGTCGAATGTTAATGTTGTAAAAATTAAGAATAGTCAGAGAAAAATATTGCACATATGATGACACATCGCACTTGATCAACAAGAGGGTACTAACTAAAAATTTTTCAAATTTCACTTTTTGCACAAAATCTAAGAACAACAACAGTATCTATCTACTGTACAAATTTAAACGAATTCCGATAACTATTTTACCCATAAAACAATATTTAAATCATTTTTCGTGATTTTGTTTTGAATACCTTTAAAAAGGTAACATTTTGAGTTAATACAAAAAATAGAAATGCATCATGTATTTCATAAGAAAGGATTTATTTAGATTTGAGCCTTCTTTCAAAATAAAAAGAATCAAATTGTTTTATTTAAATTTGATTTTTTTTGAGTTGAACTGTTTTGTTGATAAAATTTGTTTCACTCTACGATCAATAAATTTCAGAAAAATGGTATTAACTCAAAAAATAAATTTTTTTGTGCAATAATTGCACAGATTTAAAGGAAAAACATTGTATATATATTTTCTAATGAAATTTGCTTACTAGATGTAACACCAACGAAACAACCACCACCAACAGTTTTTCACCACTACTAAGTCTTAAAATTTTTGAGTTAATACCGTCTTGTTGATCACGTGCGATATACTTACTGCTTCTACGTTGTCTTGTTGATGATGAACTACAATCTTTGCTTTTTGTGTTACGCTGCATTCATCTTCGTCATCAGAATCTTCCTCACTTTCGCTAACATCTTCGTTTTCATTTAAATTTTCATCCCCAACAGCGGCCATCAATAGTTTCGAAACACAAGTTACTTCCGCAACGGGAACCGACATTCTATAAATATTTTTATGTATATCTTTGTGGTGACCCATAAAATTTGCTAGTCTATCCACGGTAGCATCTTCAATATTAAGCAGCGACGTATAAGTAGCTATATGTTTTCTTAATGTAGTTCCTCGAAGACTTTCGGGAATCTGTGCACCACACTCTTCAGAAAACTTTTTAAGTAATGGACACGCTCGAAAATACGGCTTCATTATACGTGAAGTTGTTGGTCTACCAAAGATATATCCATTATCTTTCTTAATACCGGCTTCTTTTCTAAACTTTAAAATAGTCTCTACCGCTTTTATACAAATCGGACTAAGTAAGATGCTAACCGTTCTTCCAAGCTTTCCACGCAATGAAATTCGTACGAACTGCTTTGCAAACTTTATAGAGTCTTTGCTTATATTTTTCAACATATCCTTATCGATTTTGTCAGTTATTATTTCCTTGTTTTCAAAGTTTTCCAGCGTGAGCCGTTCGATTTCGCCAGCTCTTCTGCGGTTGAACATCTGAATAAAAATGAGGGTGGCTTGAACTAACTCAGTCCAACTAGACGTACAAAATGTTTGGGAAAGGTGTTTCATTGCCTTATCCATTTTTTCTTTTAAATACAAATACAGTTTTTTTATGTCTTCCTTTGAAGGTAAAACGATTTTTTTTACTCTTTTCAGATTAGTCTGATCTTCTAAGGCTTTTTTATTTATAAGGCTAGGAACCTCTTCCTCCCACAATAAAAGAAAATTTTCCAACTCTTTTTGTAACTCCTTATTTTGCTCTTTAATAAGCTCTACCCGTTGCTTTTTTGCGCATTTTTTTATTAGTGATGTCAAGCTTGTAGCAGTTGAAGGTGACTCAAACCACATCATATTGTCATCCCATTTCGCGACAATGCGAATAGCCTGAATGCATTTGTCAAACAAATGTGGTTTGAAAATATCTTTTAATTCTTTCACATCAGCATCTAACTTTCGCATTTTGATTTTGAAGCGCCCAAGTGATCTTATACTTGATCGGATCATGTCATGCTGATGTCCCGAAGAATATTTCTCAGATAATTTGTTTGCGTATTTCATTATAAGCTCATCGTACCGTACTATTCTTCCTACTTCATCATCTCTTATTACTGGTAAAATTACGTTTTGTACGACATTATTTGCTGTTCGATGTACATGTTTCGTAAGTCTACGACCTTCGATTAAATTGTATCGTTTGTTTTGAGCATTGCTACTGCACGCTAAATATGAATTCGAATAGTTTTTTTCGAAAAATAACTCTTACAAAATTTACAGCAAATATAAGAATCGGCATCATTTTCACAATTTATTTTCTGCTGTCTTCTTGTAATCAGAACTCCACTATTATAAGTAGACGAAATATTGTGGAGGTAGTCCCCTTCTTTTCGCAGTTTATCAAATATTTGTAGTCGTTCTCTGCAATTTTTAGGTAAAATGGAAGCTCTTTTGACTTCTTGTTCGTTTTTGTGTTTTGTTAGCAAGTGTCTTGCTAATTTGCACTGCAGCTTCTTGCAAAATATGCAGAAATGTTTTTTCGACCTGTTTGATGAATCTGGAACAACGATATGCTCAACATTAACAGGATCGTCTATGAATTCAACACTATTGTTCTTGACATCAATAAAATCCGCTTTACATACATCAGTAGAAATATCTGGAACATAAGCTGAACTTTCGTCTCCATGCACAGAACTTATATCAATAAAATTCTCACTGTGGCTAGATAGTGTGCTACTAATCAAATTTGGTAGTTTTGCATTACTTGAGGAAGGCATTTCAGATAATAAAGAACTTTCGTAATTATTCAAGAAAAGAGCACTAGAACTAACAGAAGAATTATTATTGTTTTGATCTAAACCATTATCTGACAAATCAGTTAAATTTTCGCCGTCTGATTTAGATTTATTTTTTTTTTTTGTCCTAAGCTATTATCCGACAAATAAGTTAAATTTTTGGTGTCTGTCGATATTGTGCTACTGAGCAAGTTTGGTAGTTGTGCGTTACAAGAAAATTCAGTTCTAGATGTCGAAGGCGCAGAAACAGTATCGCAATTGCTTTTGGAAAATTCAGAATCTTTAATACAGTTGGCGGGGCTTGTTGCTTTTTGTAGGAGACGAGTGTCTTCGGTGGCATTTACTAGATGTTGATTTTTTAGTTTGTCCTTGTACAACTCGGTTTCATTTAACTTAGATTGCTTTTTTGTAACGGAAATTGCATGAGACACTGCGCCGTGTTGCGATTTTGAAGTGCTAGTTTTAATTTCCGATTTGCATAAACTCAATTTTTCCTCTCGTTTTTTTTTTTAATCAAGAAGAATTGTTTTATCATCTAAAATATTATATTATAGTAATAAATTAAGGAACTAGTGTTTTTAATGGTAAAGGGTACATAAGATTTGGCACGGCCGAATGTAGTACTCTTCCTTTTTTATTTATAATATTTGTAATATTTGATATAATCTATTTTATTCAGTTTCACTAAATTTTATTAAATAACAAAATTGAAATAATAAGAACCGTTCCTTAAGGTTGTGGAAGTAAAAACTCTATGTGCAGATTTTGTCGATCTACGCTATAAACGATTCTCCTCTCACACACTAAAGAAAGCAAGGATTATTATTATTGTAGTTTTATTATTTAATAGAATTTAATAAAAGTAAATAAAATTAAAACATCAAAACAAATTAGCTAATCTATGTAAAATTAAATAATTAAAAAAATAAAAATCAAAATGTAACAATAAAAGAAAAAATATTTTACATTTCGCCTTGATTTATATATTTAAAATAAATATATATAATCGTATAATAAAACAGTAACGGGGTCATTTCTGTACATGGAATATATTTTGAAAATTTTGATGTTGGTGTGGATAGTAATCATTATGGAATACAAAACACCTACTTTTGGAATTTCTATCTGCTGTCTGTCTGTGTTCGCATCAAGTAAAAACTACTGGATGGATTTGAACAAAACTGTGTGAGGAGGTCCCTAAGAACCTTGGTTTCATTATAGAGTACTTTTTTTTTAATAATAGGTCATTTTGTAGAAAAAATAGATATACAGCTGTGGAAGCACCCAATTTTACGGGTATAATGGTGATAAAACAATTTTCAGCACTTTTTATTTTTATAGATGGAAAATTTTTAATACTGCCAACAAAACTCTAGAATATATATTTGAATTTTAAGAAAATTAAAAATGAAACGGAGACGAAGTCGCAGGCAATGCTAGTTTTAAATATTAAATAAAAGTGTATAAATAACAAGTAAGAATATTCAGCTACATATGTCGAATCTTATATACCCACCCTTCACCATCTATGTAAATCTTATTTAGTGAAGTAACTCCAATCAAAAAAGCAAATAATGGGTTGACAGAATTAAAAAATAAAAAAAAAATTGGTACTGCATATACGAGCATATTATTTTACATAAAAGTGCAATCGGTTCCTTATGGGTAAGGCATTTTTAAAAAATTTTAGTATTTTCTTAAAGATCTTCAAAAGCTTTAAAATGATACACATACTGATACTTCAATAAATGATAAAATTTGAGAGCGCCGTAGCTCGGAAAATATGGGTGCGCCACTTGATGTTTTTTCCTATTTTTTAATTATCTATCGCTCCATATATTTATCTTTTTTTATTGGAGTTATTTTATTGTTCCAAATGACATGAAAAAATTAGAGGTAGGCCTGCTGTCTTGAAGGACATGGACCGACCATGCTGATTTTCAATAGCACCTCTTTCAATACTATGTCTGATCGATTGAAATATTTATTTTTTGTGATATCAAATTTCAACACTAAAACGGACGGACAGACGAACATCGACTTCGCTATGCATAAGAAGTCAGAATACATAAATTATATGGGGTCGGAAATAGATATTGTATAAATAACACTCGGAATGACAAATTTATGTATACCCTTTTTCCACTTTTTGTGGTGAATGGTATTAATAAAACAATTTACAGGCAATACTGGGAAAATAAAGCTATTTGGTCTGCAATGCCTCTAAATGCATAACTACAATTTAGGGTGGTATAAGCATCCAATGTGATGGTCTATGCACAAAAATCTACCACTGTGCTGCAGCAAAATATTTCGTTGGAATTATTAAGAACAGAAATTATGTGAGATTTACATCCGATGATTGCATATGTACATACAATACATCCATTGTGTTGACCTTGTATTGAAAGATATTCAAGATAAATTCGACAACAACAAACAGAAATTATCAGAATATAAAATTGAATTTAATTCGGTTATAAAAGAAAACGAAAATGAAATTAAAAAAGTGAGTTACGTGGAAAAGATAGAAAAAATATACTATGCTCAAAAAGTATTAATTAAAAATAACTAACTAGAAAAAATGGAACTTTACTTATACAGAGAACGATTAAGAAAGAGAAAAAAAAAAGTGGCTATCTAAAACCAAATGAAGGATATAAAATAAATAGAAATGGTTGTTACAATAACATGTGTGACATTTAAATATTCCGAAGAAGAGTTAATAGAAAAATGTTAAAAACAAAATCCAGTTGTAAAGGAGAACAACATTAAAATTTTTAGAATGTTTAGCCTTAAGAAGAACAATGAAATAATCTACAAAGCAAAGGTACATATTTATAGTGAAGCATATAAAAAGATAATGGAAGCAAAAAGATTAAATATTGGTTGCGAAAAATGAAGATTTTTCGACGGAACTGAAATATTACAATATTATAGGTGCAGGGGTAATAAAAGTATCGCTAAAGACTGTAGAAACCAATAACTTTGTATAAAATGTCATCAAAACAATAATATAAGAATAAATAAAAAACTTAACTTCATATACAACGAAAATAAGCAGAGCACTAGAAACGAAGAAGATTTGGAACAATATTTTAATGAGCAAACTGATTTTATAGTGTTTTCGAAAACTCAATTATGGACATTAATGGAGAGAAATTTGCTTTATAAGGGTATGGACAAATTACAACAGCATTAGGGTCTGCAAGAACTTTGGGTATAACAAGACATTGTAGAAAAAATTGGAAAGTAAAAAAATATTTCAAAAAGTGAATGAATTAAAACACGGGATAACTGCATGTCTTTGCAAAGTAAAAATAATTTTACATTAACTGCAGTCTAGAGATCATCATCTTACAGCGAAGCTGAGTTTTGTTACCATCTCGAAAACTGTCGAAAAACTTTGTGAATATAACAGTCAAATAATATTAACAGGAGATTTTTACATAAATTTATTTCGTTTTAACAAATAATTACAAAATATCAGTTAACATTAGCAATGATAATTAAATTTCGGATCATAAGAGAACATATTACAAACCTCTTTATAAGTTTGTTTATTTTTTCGTTTGTTCGTGGGTCAATCACAGTTAAACGACTGAACAGATTTTATTAAAATTTGAAACATAGTAAAATACATATGTAGGTTATTTATATTTTTAAATAGCTGACCATGAGGAGAGAAAGCTTCCTCGTTTTTCAAAATTTTTATGCATCCGAACATATTTATAAAACTAAATTAATTTTAATGAAATTCGCAAAATAAGTAAGTCCTCAAGTACAAGGTCGAATACACAATGTATGTTTTCAAATCAAGGACCCAAATGAGAAGAAAGAGGTATAAACGGGCATTTACAGCCGCACCAAATTTAATAAAATTTAAAACACAGATAGATATATATGCAGAAGTTCCAATAGGGTATGCTTATTTAAAAAAAAAGGAACACTTTTTAGAGGCATATACTAAGAAGTTTTTTGATAATTGATATGAAGGAACAATTAAAAATTTTAAAAATAAAACTAAAATAAGAACAAATTGCAAGGCCCGTTAGTTTATCTGCGAACCAAGTTTGTTAAAGCAAAAACAAAAAATGCATAAATAATAACTACAAAGACCTTAAATATAAACTTAGTATGGAACAATTATAAATCAGTAAGAAATATGAATAAGAACAAAATAGCTAACGAGAAGAAAAAATACATTTGTAAAAATTAAACCCCATTCCGAATTCGGTTCTACGAGTTTCAACGAGTGCAATGCAACGATCTCTTTTTCTACTAGGGAATAACCCTATACAATATGATAATCAATGAAGAAAAAATTGATCAGAATTAATATATTTTAAATAGAAAAACTATATCATTCATTAGGAGTAATTCGGCATAGGGCTTCTATAAATTTAAAACTTTGATATTAGCCCCTTTCACACTATAACTATGAAAAGGTGTGACAATGTGAAAGCAAATATAATGTAGGTATACTTCAAATAATACGGAAAAGAATTTGACATCTCATAATACAAAATTATTTTAAGAAATTTTTCTAAACACTTTAATTTTTCATTTTATTAGGGTCGTTGTGCTACTCCTGAGTTCAATTCTACTTGAAGTGTGTTGAAACAAAATGTAATGTTACGTTCGATTTGTTTCACAAGAATTCTCATCTTATTTTTTCTTATAAAATCCAATGCAAATACACAGATTTGTATTATAGTGTGAAAGGAGTCAAATAAATAAAAACTGTTTTAGCTTCGATGTTGTGAGAACACAATTGGTTTGAAGAACATTGCTTTAAAGACACGCTGTGTATTTATAGTGTAAAACACTAAAAATCAATCAATTGAAATAAAGTATTTTTTTTTTACGTAATTGTAAAAAAATATAAGTATTTAGCATTATTTTTTTCTTATTACTTTTCTGGCAACACAAAGTTACATAGAAATCAAAAACACAAAACAAAATAATTAATTAGTTTAATAATGATTATTTGACCCTTTTTTTATTAAATTATTTTCTATTTTATTAAGCTTTGGGTCCTTTTATTTTTTATTAATATTATATTTCGATGTTTCGGTACTTTTTGCGTACCTTCTTCAGGAAACAAAATTAATACTGAAAGCAAAATAACACAATTAATTAACAATTGAAAAAATTTTCTTGTCATAATTAAATTAAAAAAATAAAATATAAAAGAGTGTTTTGTGTTACATACATATATTAAGAACAAAACATTTATGTTATTTTGTGAATTAAGTGTCTGTATATATGTAAGCTTTGGGTTCTTATATTTTTTATTAATATTATATTTTGATATTGCGGTACTTTTTGCGTACCTTCTTCAGGAAACAAAATTAATATTGAAAGCAAAATAACAAAATTAATTACAATTGAAAAAATTTTTTTGTCATAATGAAATTAAAAAAACAAAAATATAAAAAAGTGTTTTGTGTTACACACATATATTAAGAACAAAACATTTATGTTATTTTGTGAATTAAGTGTCTGTATATATGTAAGCTTTGGGACCTTATATTTTTTATTAATATTATATTTCGATATTTCGGTACTTTTTGCGTACCTTCTTTAGGAAACAAAATAATAACACTTTTTTATATTTTTGTTTTTTTAATTTCATTATGACAAAAAAATTTTTTCAATTGTTAATTAATTTTGTTATTTTGCTTTCAATATTAATTTTGTTTCCTGAAGAAGATACGCAAAAAGTACCGAAATATCGAAATATAATATTAATAAAAAATATAAGGACCCAAAGCTTACATATATACAGACACTTAATTCACAAAATAACATAAATGTTTTGTTCTTAATATATGTATGTAACACAAAACACTTTTTTATATTTTTGTTTTTTTAATTTCATTATGACAAAAAAATTTTTTCAATTGTTAATTAATTTTGTTATTTTGCTTTCAATATTAATTTTGTTTCCTTAAGAAGGTACGCAAAAAGTACCGAAATATCGAAATATAATATTAATAAAAAATATAAGGACCCAAAGCTTACATATATACAGACACTTAATTCACAAAATAACATAAATGTTTTGTTCTTAATATATGTATGTAACACAAAACACTTTTTTATATTTTTGTTTTTTGAAAATTTTTTGAAACATTGTTTTTTAATTTCATTATGACAAAAAAATTTTTTCAATTGTTGATTAATTTTGTTATTTTGCTTTCAATATTAATTTTGTTTCCTGAAGAAGGTACGCAAAAAGTACCGAAATATCGAAATATAATATTAAAAAAAAAATATAAGACCCAAAGCTTAATAAAATAGAAAATAATTTAACAAAATAATTAATAAAAATGAAAAGAAGTCCCTCTCTCTTCTCCGTTGTTAGAGAAAAAGGATTTTTCCAGATACTCCTTTAAGGTCATTTGAGTTGCGCCTTTTTTAGAGATTTTCCTATTTTGAGTAAAAACGTGTATATTTTTTTTTCTTTTTTCATAATATGAAAAATAATTTCACATGGGTGAATTTCACCTGGATGGTGAAAATTCAAATAAACTACAAAAAGTAAAATCTAAAAAGCTTTAATTAAGTGTTCGGTTTTTTTATATTGGGGAGGTTACGTACTAGATTTTGAATCTTCTTAAAGAACGATCTGTTTTGATCAACTCTGTACAATGGTTGCTGTTAATGTCTCCCGCACTATGAAAATTATCCTTCTGTAAAATGACTTCTTTAAAAGTAGTCTAGGTAGTAAGGAAAAAGTAACTGTGAAATACCGCATCTTTATAATGAGGATTAGATTTCTTGACAGTCAAAAGTTTAGTAAACATATCTTTTGGTGGACAACATCGAAAGCACCATAAGTTGTGATTTTAAGAAAATGCCTGATTATAAACATGAGTTTCCCTGCCAATTTCGAAATAAACAATTAAGAGAGCATGTCTTTAATTTATTGTGTATATTTTTAGGATAACCGTTGTGGAGTTCTATTTTTTATATATAAAAATATTGTTAGATGACTATTTATAAAAAAGTTTTTCAAATAGTGTCGAATGTCGTGATTTGTCCCCTGCTGTCTTATCAAGCTGCCGTACAGAATTCCGAAATATATCAGGGCGGTTATTCTGTAATAGGATTCGAAAGAAAACTCTAATTTCTACTTATTTTCATTGGTATTCCAAGGAGTTTCTTTCGAATCGAATTACAGGGTAATTTCCCCTGATTTCGCTTAAGGGATAATGCACTTGAGAAATATAAAATGAAAAGTTTAAAAAACTGAACAACTTACCACTTCTTCTTACAAGGAAAGCGGAATATTTTCCTCCATTGCATTTAACAATGCAATTGCTTTTGGCTTTGCTATCCTTTTTCACGTTCTGTGATTTCACAATCGAGAATTTGTCGTTGTGAAATCTAATTAAGGAAAACATCTAGAAGTAAATTCTTATTAGCAAATTATTCTGCTCACTATTATTTCTTAATAATTACATACCTTTAAGTTTTTTATTGAGGTGTAAATTATCCTTAAATAAATTGTTATTTTATAAATTATCCTTTAATGCTACTTCTACACACTTAAATATTTTTGGTACAGGCTTAACCTCTTCAATGAAGAACACTCTAAATTTAAATGATATACACAAGGCGAATAAATTACCAGGTGGCAGCGTAGGCGAATTCAGTATTTTTTGCTGGTATACACGACTGTCAAACTTCATATATAAAAAATATACACAAATTTTTTATATATGGAGTTTAAGAGTGGTGTACGCCGGCAAAAAATATTAATTCGCCTACGCTGCCACCTGGTAATCGATTCGCCTTGGATATACATATGTATACGCACGTACATCTTGGTAGCATCGTCGGTTTAGAATATTCTTCATTTAGGGAAATCCCCCGTGTATTCAATAAATTTGGCAACAACAATATACTTAATAGGTAATGTTTAAGCGGTTTTCACGGCAATTTTTAGCGGTTTTCACGGTAATGTTTAGCGGTTTTCACTGAATTAGTTATTAATTATTTATACAATTTACTTAAATAAATCATTTTCAGCACAATATTTTTATGTTATATGGAATATTATTACTATTCTGTTTTTTTTTTTTTTCAATAAATTTTGTATACATTGTGGATATTCAATTAAAACGATTTTGTAAAAATAAATTCCAGTCTTGAGAAATTTGTGTCAGAAATGATTTTATGTTTTTATTAAAATTTTTTTTTAGTATATTTAAGTCCATAAGAAACTTTTGAATACTTTGAATAAGTATAACTTCTTCATTGTAAGTAAAAATTCTTATTAGAGTTAAAAGAGATTATCGCTGGTCGCATGTAGAATGGCTCAAACTGGAATTTTTGTGAAATTGAGTTTTTTGGCGATTCGAATACATTGTACGCAGACACCCGTCGTCAAAAATTTAAATGCAATGATATCAAAAATGACGGTTTAACAAACATTTGCATTTCAAATATTACAAAATGATAAATGCACTTTCTGTTATGTTTTTACCTTCTCTGTAAAGCCACAATTATGCGAAGCCCCAAGCCTTTCTACATGAGACCAGCGATATACAAGTTTATTATTCTGTGTGTAATTTATATAATATTAATTTCCGACCCCATAAAGACTATATGTGCATAAATTCTGGACCCATTTATTAGAGAACTTGATTAAGCGATGTCTTTCCTTGTTGAAATACAGTTTCCTAAGGCTTCAGAAGAGCTAGAAAAAAGTTTAGAAATTTGAAAATCAGTAAATTCGATATGCATATGCTTCACAAAAGGCAAGAGAATCTATTTTTCTAAAAATCGAAAATTCGCCGTAATATCATATTTTCACTAAATTATGAACAAAACATTTTTATTCAAACATCTATTATTAAAGGCTCAGGTTCGAGTCCTGGCACGGTTAATGATTTATTTTTGTTATTTTATTTCATGATGGAACGCGAACGCTATTCAGAGGTACACTTTTTGTAGGTTATTGTTATTTTGTTATACCACCACAAAAAGTGGAAAAAGGGTATATTTTAATTTTTCATTCCATGTGAAATTTCTATAATCCATTTTCGACCGCATAAATAAATAAATTTTTTGAAATATCAGTATTGGTATCATTTTAAAGCTTTTGAAGAGATCTTTAAGGTAATACTAAAACTTTTAAAAATGCTTTACCTACTAAGAGCCGATGGCATTTTTATGTAAAATAATATATATGCAGTACCCAATTAGTTTTATTTTTTAATTCTCTGTTACAATAATATTTGGTTTTTTTTTGATATTTTTACCAAAAATAAATCTTCAAAAAATTTAAAATTCTATTATATTTCGTAATTTCAAAGAAAAAGCTCCAGATTATATAAAAAATCCGAATTTTTAAACGAATAAATAATAATTGTTTTCACCAAAATTTCAGAAAAAAACTAAAATTTTTCATACAAAAGGTACTTGCAATCAATAATTTAAAAGTTATTAGAAACTGAAAATGTGCAAAAATTAAAAACTATTAATAACAAATCCCTTGTTCACGAAAAATAATAATTCTCGGCTGTTGCTAAAGTTGTTATATATTAAAATTGACAAGTGACGATGGAAGCCATGAAAACAAAAACCGGCAAAAAAAGGTAAGGTTAATTTGCATACCAATGCTTTGAAATGGAGGGATTGCTTCAAGTTTTGCCTTTCAAGTTTTAATACGTTTACACTTTTTCACCAATACACTCATACTTTTAAAAATTGAAACGTAAGTGCTTTCAATTTTTCTTTCAAGTTGAGTATTTTAATTTACTTTCAAGAAAACACCTGATATATTTCTTTTATTTTTACACAAAAATGTTATTTTTTCGAAAACTCATGAAAGTTAAATAAGGCATCTCCTGTATCAACCTTCAAATATGGTATTGCTGACAACATATTCAGTATAAGCCCGTTTACATTAAGGGAGTTGTAGCTGATTCAATTATTGTTTTTTTCTTTTAGAGCATCTCCGTAAGTCGTAACGCGTTTACGTTGCAACTTTTTTTTGCAAAAGTGGGAGACATTTTTGATGTTTAATCAACCTGTCTTTCTATTTTTTCTAAATAAAATAAAAAAAATTAACGATGAGTGAAATAAAAAGCTAAAATATGTCGTGAATATTTATTTACTACCCCGTAAGCTTCTCCACAACTCACACTATTAAACTTTTATATCATGACTTATGTAGCTACACAAAGCGTATAATGTAAAGGCTCAATTTGTGCTTTTTAGAAAACGCCTAGTTGCATCACTGAACTTCCTAAATTTGGCAACAAGGCATACATTTTCAAAAATTACGCCACTTTGGAGTACCTTAAATTTGTCAACAAAGTATTGCTTTATGAAAAAAAACTGTGCTGCCAGAATTTCGCTTCTGCTAGACGTTCGCATTGAAACCAGTGCTGCGAGACTTTTTCGTCAAATTTGAAAAATATAATCTTCAAAACCGTCAGGTTATTAAAAATAAGTAGATAGAAAATAGCCAAGAAATTTTTTTGATTTTATAACAAGTCACAATGTTGAAATTGTGCATAATATCAACATTTTTCAAACTTTTATTTTAGTGGTAACGAATTTCATTTTTATACATTTGAGCATTTTGTAATTATACCCTCCAAAATATTTTTTTCTCAATATTTTATATTCAAAAATTGTTTATGCTCAATTTAAACAATAATTTTTTCTCCTCAAAATGTTCCTTTTTAAAATTTTTTAACGTTTACATTTGCAATTGAGTCATGACAATAAAATAATAAGTTTTAGTTGTCGAAAATGAGGACAATTGCTTCTATAGTGTAGGAGTTCAGAAAATAATTATGACATTTCATTATGAACAAAAGGCATATTATTTGCAAATAGTGTTGTTAATTGGGAATTGGTTTTGCCACTAAGCTATTCGCAAATAAAACATTAATTTACCGTTTGTGCTACAAAATTTTCTATTTAAAATATGTTATTTGCGAATAAGACGTGCGTATAAAAACACTACGTGAAAAATTGATCTCGTGCACAATTGTTACTTGTTATAAAAGAAAAAAATTTTCTTGGCTATTTTCTATCTATTTATTTTTAATAACCTGACGGTTTTGACGATTATATTTTTCAAATTTGACGAAAAAGTCTCGCAGCACTGGTTTCAATGTGAACGTCTAGCAGAAGAGGTATTCTGGCAATACTGTTTTTTTTTTTATAAAGCAATACTTTGTTGCCAAATTTAAGGTACTCCAAAGTGGCGTTATTTTTGAAAATGTATGCCTTGTTGCCAAATTTAGAAAGTTCAGTGATGCAACTAGGCGTTTTCTAAAAAGCACAAATTAAGCCTTTACATTAAACGCTTTGTGTTAGCTACATAAGTCATGATATAAAAGTTTAATAGTGTGAGTTGTGGAGAAGCTTACGGGGTAGTAAATAAATATTCACGACATATTTTAGCTTTTTATTTCACTCATCGTTAATTTTTTTTATTTTATTTAGAAAAAATAGAAAGATAGGTTGATTAAACATCAAAAATGTCTCCCACTTTTGCAACAAAAAGTTGCAACGTAAACACGTTACGACTTACGGAGATGCTCTAAAAGAAAAAAACAATAATTGAGTCAGCTACAGCTCCCTTAATGTAAACGGGCTTATACTGAATATGTTGTCAGCAATACCATATTTGAAGGTTGATACAGGAGATGCCTTATTTAACTTTCATGAGTTTTCGAAAAAATAACATTTTTGTGTAAAAATAAAAAGAAATATATCAGGTGTTTTCTTGAAAGTAAATTAAAATACTCAACTTGAAAAAAAAATTGAAAGCACTTACGTTTCAATTTTTAAAAGTATGAGTGTATTGGTGGAAAAGTGTAAACGTATTAAAACTTGAAAGGAAAAACTTGAAGCAATCCCTCCATTTCAAAGCATTGGTATGCAAATTAACCTTACCTCTTTTGCCGGTTTTTGTTTTCATGGCTTCCATCGTCACTTGTCAATTTTAATATATAACAACTTTAGCAACAGCCGAGAATTATTATTTTTCGTTAACAAGGGATTTGTTATCAATAGTTTTTAATTTTTGCACATTTTCAGTTTCTAATAACTTTTAAATTATTGATTGCAAGTACCTTTTGTATGAAAAATTTTAGTTTTTTTCTGAAATTTTGGTGAAAACAATTATTATTTATTCGTTTAAAAATTCGGATTTTTTATATAATCTGGAGCTTTTTCTTTGAAATTACGAAATATAATAGAATTTTAAATTTTTTGAAGATTTATTTTTGGTAAAAATATCAAAAAAAACCAAATATTATTGTAACAGAGAATTAAAAAATAAAACTAATTGGGTACTGCATATATATTATTTTACATAAAAATGCCATCGGCTCTTAGTAGGTAAAGCATTTTTAAAAGTTTTAGTATTACCTTAAAGATCTCTTCAAAAGCTTTAAAATGATACCAATACTGATATTTCAAAAAATTTATTTATTTATGCGGTCGAAAATGGATTATAGAAATTTCACATGGAATGAAAAATTAAAATATACCCTTTTTCCACTTTTTGTGGTGGTATAACAAAATAACAATAACCTACAAAAAGTGTACCTCTGAATAGCGTTCGCGTTCCATCATGAAATAAAATAACAAAAATAAATCATTAACCGTGTCAGGACTCGAACCTGAGCCTTAAAGAATAGATGTTTGAATAAAAATGTTTTGTTCATAATTTAGTGAAAATATGATATTACGGCGAATTTTCGATTTTTAGAAAAATAGATTCTCTTGCCTTTTGTGAAGCATATGCATATCGAATTTACTGATTTTCAAATTTCTAAACTTTTTTCTAGCTCTTCTGGAGCCTTAGGAAACTGTATTTCAACAAGGAAAGACATCGCTTAATCAAGTTCTCTAATAAATGGGTCCAGAATTTATGCACATATAGTCTTTATGGGGTCGGAAATTAATATTATATAAATTACACACAGAATAATAAACTTGTGTATCGCTGGTCTCATGTAGAAAGGCTTGGGGCTTCGCATAATTGTGGCTTTACAGAGAAGGTAAAAACATAACAGAAAGTGCATTTTTCATTTTGTAATATTTGAAATGCAAATGTTTGTAAAACCGTCATTTTTGATATCATTGCATTTAAATTTTTGACGACGGGTGTCTGCGTACAATGTATTCGAATCGCCAAAAAACTCAATTTCACAAAAATTCCAGTTTGAGCCATTCTACATGCGACCAGCGATAATCTTTTTTAACTCTAATAAGAATTTTTACTTACAATGAAGAAGTTATACTTATTCAAAGTATTCAAAAGTTTCTTATGGACTTAAATATACTAAAAAAAATTTTAATAAAAACATAAAATCATTTCTGACACAAATTTCTCAAGACTAGAATTTATTTTTACAAAATCGTTTTAATTGAATATCCACAATGTATACAAAATTTATTGAAAAAAAAACAGAATAGTAATAATATTCCATATAACATAAAAATATTGTGCTGAAAATGATTTATTTAAGTAAATTGTATAAATAATTAATAATTAATTCAGTGAAAACCGCTAAACATTACCGTGAAAACCGCTAAAAATTGCCGTGAAAACCGCTTAAACATTACCTATTAAGTATATTGTTGTTGCCAAATTTATTGAATATACGGGAGATTTCCCTAAATGAAGAATATTCTAAACCGACCATGCTACCAAGATGTACGTGCGTATACATATGTATATCCAAGGCGAATCGATTACCAGGTGGCAGCGTAGGCGAATTCATATTTTTTGCCGGCGTACACCACTCTTAAACTCCATATATAAAAAATTTGTGTATATTTTTTATATATGGAGTTTGACAGTCGTGTATACCAGCAAAAAATACTGAATTCGCCTACGCTGCCACCTGGTAATTTATTCGCCTTGTGTATATCATTTAAATTTTGAGTGTTCTTCAGTGAAGAGGTTAAGCCTGTACCAAAAATATTTAAGTGTGTAGAAGTAGCATTAAAGGATAATTTATAAAATAACAATTTATTTAAGGATAATTTACACCTCAATAAAAAACTTAAAGGTATGTAATTATTAAGAAATAATAGTGAGCAGAATAATTTGCTAATAAGAATTTACTTCTAGATGTTTTCCTTAATTAGATTTCACAACGACAAATTCTCGATTGTGAAATCACAGAACGTGAAAAAGGATATCAAAGCCAAAAGCAATTGCATTGTTAAATGCAATGGAGGAAAATATTCCGCTTTCCTTGTAAGAAGAAGTGGTAAGTTGTTCAGTTTTTTAAACTTTTCATTTTATATTTCTCAAGTGCATTATCCCTTACGCGAAATCAGGGGAAATTACCCTGTAATTCGATTCGAAAGAAACTCCTTGGAATACCAATGAAAATAAGTAGAAATTAGAGTTTTTCTTTCGAATCCTATTACAGAATAACCGCCCTGATATATTTCGGAATTCTGTACGGCAGCTTGATAAGACAGCAGGGGACAAATCACGACATTCGACACTATTTGAAAAACTTTTTTATAAATAGTCATCTAACAATATTTTTATATATAAAAAATAGAACTCCACAACGGTTATCCTAAAAATATACACAATAAATTAAAGACATGCTCTCTTAATTGTTTATTTCGAAATTGGCAGGGAAACTCATGTTTATAATCAGGCATTTTCTTAAAATCACAACTTATGGTGCTTTCGATGTTGTCCACCAAAAGATATGTTTACTAAACTTTTGACTGTCAAGAAATCTAATCCTCATTATAAAGATGCGGTATTTCACAGTTACTTTTTCCTTACTACCTAGACTACTTTTAAAGAAGTCATTTTACAGAAGGATAATTTTCATAGTGCGGGAGACATTAACAGCAACCATTGTACAGAGTTGATCAAAACAGATCGTTCTTTAAGAAGATTCAAAATCTAGTACGTAACCTCCCCAATATAAAAAAAACCGAACACTTAATTAAAGCTTTTTAGATTTTACTTTTTGTAGTTTATTTGAATTTTCACCATCCAGGTGAAATTCACCCATGTGAAATTATTTTTCATATTATGAAAAAAGAAAAAAAAATATACACGTTTTTACTCAAAATAGGAAAATCTCTAAAAAAGGCGCAACTCAAATGACCTTAAAGGAGTATCTGGAAAAATCCTTTTTCTCTAACAACGGAGAAGAGAGAGGGACTTCTTTTCAATTTTTATTAATTATTTTGTTAAATTATTTTCTATTTTATTAAGCCTTTGGGTCTTATATTTTTTTTTTTAAATATTATATTTCGATATTTCGGTACTTTTTGCGTAACCTTCTTCAGGAAACTAAAATAATTATTGAAAGCAAAATAACAAAATTAATTAACAATTGAAAAAATTTTTTTGTCATAATGAAATTAAAAAACAATGTTTCAAAAAATTTTCAAAAAAACAAAAATATAAAAAAGTGTTTTGTGTTACATACATATATTAAGAACAAAACATTTATGTTATTTTGTGAATTAAGTGTCTGTATATATGTAAGCTTTGGGTCCTTATATTTTTTATTAATATTATATTTCGATATTTCGGTACTTTTTGCGTACCTTCTTAAGGGAAACAAAATTAATATTGAAAAAGCAAAATATACAAAAATTAATTAACAATTGAAAAAATTTTTTTGTCATAATGAAATTAAAAAAACAAAAATATAAAAAAAGTGTTTTATATTAAGAACAAAATATTTATGTTATTTTGTGAATTAAGTGTCTGTATATATGTAAGCTTTGGGTCCTTATATTTTTTATTAATATTATATTTTGATATTTCGGTACTTTTTGCGTACCTTCTTCAGGAAACAAAATTAATATTGAAAGCAAAATAACAAAATTAATTAACAATTGAAAAAATTTTTTTGTCATAATTATATTTTTATATTTTTATTTTTTTAATTTAATTATGACAAGAAAATTTTTTCAATTGTTAATTAATTTTGTTATTTTGCTTTCAGTATTAATTTTGTTTCCTGAAGAAGGTACGCAAAAAGTACCGAAACATCGAAATATAATATTAATAAAAAATAAAAGGACCCAAAGCTTAATAAAATAGAAAATAATTTAATAAAAAAAGGGTCAAATAATCATTATTAAACTAATTAATTATTTTGTTTTGTGTTTTTGATTTCTATGTAACTTTGTGTTGCCAGAAAAGTAATAAGAAAAAAAATAATGCTAAATACTTATATTTTTTACAATTACGTAAAAAAAAATACTTTATTTCAATTGATTGATTTTTAGTGTTTTACACTATAAATACACAGCGTGTCTTTAAAGCAATGTTCTTCAAACCAATTGTGTTCTCACAACATCGAAGCTAAAACAGTTTTTATTTATTTGACTCCTTTCACACTATAATACAAATCTGTGTATTTGCATTGGATTTTATAAGAAAAAATAAGATGAGAATTCTTGTGAAACAAATCGAACGTAACATTACATTTTGTTTCAACACACTTCAAGTAGAATTGAACTCAGGAGTAGCACAACGACCCTAATAAAATGAAAAATTAAAGTGTTTAGAAAAATTTCTTAAAATAATTTTGTATTATGAGATGTCAAATTCTTTTCCGTATTATTTGAAGTATACCTACATTATATTTGCTTTCACATTGTCACACCTTTTCATAGTTATAGTGTGAAACGGGCTAATATCAAAGCTTTAAATTTATAGAAGCCCTATGCCGAATTACTCCTAATGAATGATATAGTTTTTCTATTTAAAATATATTAATTCTGATCAATTTTTTCTTCATTGATTATCATATTGTATAGGGTTATTCCCTAGTAGAAAAAGAGATCTTTGCATTGCACTCGTTGAAACTCGTAGAACCGAATTCGGAATGGGGTTTAATTTTTACAAATGTATTTTTTCTTCTCGTTAGCTATTTTGTTCTTATTCATATTTCTTACTGATTTATAATTGTTCCATACTAAGTTTATATTTAAGGTCTTTGTAGTTATTATTTATGCATTTTTTGTTTTTGCTTTAACAAACTTGGTTCGCAGATAAACTAACGGGCCTTGCAATTTGTTCTTATTTTAGTTTTATTTTTAAAATTTTTAATTGTTCCTTCATATCAATTATCAAAAAACTTCTTAGTATATGCCTCTAAAAAGTGTTCCTTTTTTTTTAAATAAGCATACCCTATTGGAACTTCTGCATATATATCTATCTGTGTTTTAAATTTTATTAAATTTGGTGCGGCTGTAAATGCCCGTTTATACCTCTTTCTTCTCATTTGGGTCCTTGATTTGAAAACATACATTGTGTATTCGACCTTGTACTTGAGGACTTACTTATTTTGCGAATTTCATTAAAATTAATTTAGTTTTATAAATATGTTCGGATGCATAAAAATTTTGAAAAACGAGGAAGCTTTTCTTTCCTCATGGTCAGCTATTTAAAAATATAAATAACCTACATATGTATTTTACTATGTTTCAAATTTTAATAAAATCTGTTCAGTCGTTTAACTGTGATTGACCCACGAACAAACGAAAAAATAAACAAACTTATAAGGAGGTTTGTAATATGTTCTCTTATGATCCGAAATTTAATTATCATTGCTAATGTTAACTGATATTTTGTAATTATTTGTTAAAACGAAATAAATTTATGTAAAAATCTCCTGTTGATATTATTTGACAGTTATATTCACAAAGTTTTTCGACAGTTTTCGAGATGGTAACAAAACTCAGCTTCGCTGTAAGATGATGATCTCTAGACTGCAGTTAATATAAAATTATTTTTACTTTGCAAAGACATGCAGTTATCCCGTGTTTTAATTCATTCACTTTTTGAAATATTTTTTTACTTTCCAATTTTTTCTACAATGTCTTGTTATACCCAAAGTTCTTGCAGACCCTAATGCTGTTGTAATTTGTCCATACCCTTATAAAGCAAATTTCTCTCCATTAATGTCCATAATTGAGTTTTCGAAAGCACTATAAAATCAGTTTGCCCATTAAAATATTGTTCCAAATTTTCTTCGTTTCTAGTGCTTTGCTTATTTTCGTTGTATATGAGGTTAAGTTTTTTATTTATTCTTATATTATTGTTTTGATGACATTTTATACAAAGTTATTGGTTTCTACAGTCTTTAGCGATACTTTTATTACCCCTGCACCTATAATATTGTAATATTTCAGTTCCGTCGAAAAATCTTCATTTTTCGCAACCAATATTTAATCTTTTTGCTTCCATTATCTTTTTATATGCTTCACTATAAATATGTACCTTTGCTTTGTAGATTATTTCATTGTGCTTCTTAAGGCTAAACATTTTAAAAATTTTAATGTTCTCCTTTACAACTGGATTTTGTTTTTAACATTTTTCTATTAACTCTTCTTCGGAATATTTAAATGTCACACATGTTATTGTAACAACCATTTCTATTTATTTTATATCCTTCATTTGGTTTTAGATAGCCACTTTTATTTTTTCTCTTTCTTAATCGTTCTCTGTATAAGTAAAGTTCCATTTTTTCTAGTTAGTTATTTTTAATTAATACTTTTTGAGCATAGTATATTTTTTCTATCTTTTCCACGTAACTCACTTTTTTAATTTCATTTTCGTTTTCTTTTATAACCGATTTAAATTCAATTTTATATTCTGATAATTTCTGTTTGTTGTTGTCGAATTTATCTTGAATATCTTTCAATACAAGGTCAACACAATGGATGTATTGTATATACATATGCAATCATCGGATGTAAATCTCACATAATTTATGTTCTTAATAATTCCAACGAAATATTTTGCTGCAGCACAGTGGTAGATTTTTGTTCATAGACCATCACATTGGATGCTTATACCACCCTAAATTGTAGTTATGCATTTAGAGGCATTGCAGACCAAATAGCTTTATTTTCCAAGTATTGCCTGTAAATTGTTTTATTAATACCATTCACCACAAAAAGTGGAAAAAGGGTATACATAAATTTGTCATTCCGTGTGTTATTTATACAATATCTATTTCCGACCCCATATAATTTATGTATTCTGACTTCTTATGCATAGCGAAGTCGATGTTCGTCTGTCCGTCCGTTTTAGTATTGAAATTTGATTTCACAAAAAATAAATATTTCAATCGATCAGACATAGTATTGAAAGAGGTGCTATTGAAAATCAGCATGGTCGGTCCATGTCCTTCAAGACAGCAGGCCTACCTCTAATTTTTTCATGTCATTTGGAACAATAAAATAACTCCAATAAAAAAAGATAAATATATGGAGCGATAGATAATTAAAAAATAGGAAAAAACTTCAAGTGGCGCACCCATATTTTCCGAGCTACGGCGCTCTCAAATTTTATCATTTATTGAAGTATCAGTATGGGTATCATTTTAAAGCTTTTGAAGATCTTTAAGAAAATACTAAAATTTTTTAAAAATGCCTTACCCATAAGGAACCGATTGCACTTTTATGTAAAATAGTATGCTCGTATATGCAGTACCAATTTTTTTTTATTTTTTAATTCTGTCAACCCATTATTTGCTTTTTTGATTGGAGTTACTTCACTAAACTAGATTTACATAGATGGTGAAGGGTGGGTTTATAAGATTCGACATATGTAGCTGAATATTCTTACTTGTTATTTATACACTTTTATTTAATATTTAAAACTAGCATTGCCTGCGACTTCGTCTCCGTTTCATTTTTAATTTTCTTAAAATTCAAATATATATTCTAGAGTTTTGTTGGCAGTATTAAAAATTTTCCATCTATAAAAATAAAAAGTGCTGAAAATTGTTATATCACCATTATACCCGTAAAATTGGGTGCTTCCACAGCTGTATATCTATTTTTTCTACAAAATGACCTATTATTAAAAAAAAAAAGTACTCTATAATGAAACCAAGGTTCTTAGGGACCTCCTCACACAGTTTTGTTCAAATCCATCCAGTAGTTTTTACTTGATGCGAACACAGACAGACAGCAGATAGAAATTCCAAAAGTAGGTGTTTTGTATTCCATAATGATTACTATCCACACCAACATCAAAATTTTCAAAATATATTCCATGTACAGAAATGACCCCGTTACTGTTTTATTATACGATTATATATATTTATTTTAAATATATAAATCAAGGCGAAATGTAAAATATTTTTTCTTTTATTGTTACATTTTGATTTTTATTTTTTTAATTATTTAATTTTACATAGATTAGCTAATTTGTTTTGATGTTTTAATTTTATTTACTTTTATTAAATTCTATTAAATAATAAAACTACAATAATAATAATCCTTGCTTTCTTTAGTGTGTGAGAGGAGAATCGTTTATAGCGTAGATCGACAAAATCTGCACATAGAGTTTTTACTTCCACAACCTTAAGGAACGGTTCATATTATTTCAATTTTGTTATTTAATAAAATTTAGTGAAACTGAATAAAATAGATTATATCAAATATTACAAATATTATAAATAAAAAAGGAAGAGTACTACATTCGGCCGTGCCGAATCTTATGTACCCTTTACCATTAAAAACACTAGTTCCTTAATTTATTACTATAATATAATATTTTAGATGATAAAACAATTCTTCTTGATTTAAAAAAAAAACGAGAGGAAAAATTGAGTTTATGCAAATCGGAAATTAAAACTAGCACTTCAAAATCGCAACACGGCGCAGTGTCTCATGCAATTTCCGTTACAAAAAAGCAATCTAAGTTAAATGAAACCGAGTTGTACAAGGACAAACTAAAAAATCAACATCTAGTAAATGCCACCGAAGACACTCGTCTCCTACAAAAAGCAACAAGCCCCGCTAACTGTATTAAAGATTCTGAATTTTCCAAAAGCAATTGCGATACTGTTTCTGCGCCTTCGACATCTAGAACTGAATTTTCTTGTAACGCACAACTACCAAACTTGCTCAGTAGCACAATATCGACAGACACCGAAAATTTAACTTATTTGTCGGATAATAGCTTAGGACAAAAAAAAAAATAAATCTAAATCAGACGGCGAAAATTTAACTGATTTGTCAGATAATGGTTTAGAACAAAACAATAATAATTCTTCTGTTAGTTCTAGTGCTCTTTTCTTGAATAATTACGAAAGTTCTTTATTATCTGAAATGCCTTCCTCAAGTAATGCAAAACTACCAAATTTGATTAGTAGCACACTATCTAGCCATAGTGAGAATTTTATTGATATAAGTTCTGCGCATGGAGACGAAAGTTCAGCTTATGTTCCAGATATTTCTACTGATGTATGTAAAGCGGATTTTAGTGATGTCAAGAACAATAGTGTTGAATTCATAGACGATCCTGTTAATGTTGAGCATATCGTTGTTCCAGATTCATTAAACAGGTCGGAAAAACATTTCTGCATATTTTGCAAGAAGCTGCAATGCAAATTAGCAAGACACTTGCTAACAAAACACAAAAACGAACAAGAAGTCAAAAGAGCTTCCATTTTACCTAAAAATTGCAGAGAACGACTACAAATATTTGATAAACTGCGAAAAGAAGGGGACTACCTCCACAATATTTCGTCTACTTATAATAGTGGAGTTCTGATTACAAGAAGACAGCAGAAAATAAATTGTGAAAATGATGCCGATTCTTATATTTGCTATAAATTTTTCAAGGGTTATTTTTCGAAAAAAACTATTCGAATTCATATTTCAGCGTGCAGTAGCAATGCTCAAAACAAACGATACAATTTAATCGAAGGTCGTAGACTTATGAAACATGTACATCGAACAGCAAATAATGTCGTACAAAACGTAATTTTACCAGTAATAAGAGATGATGAAGTAGGAAGAATAGTACGGTACGATGAGCTTATAATGAAATACGCAAACAAATTATCTGAGAAATATTCTTCGGGACATCAGCATGACATGATCCGATCAAGCATAATATCACTTGGGCGCTTCAAAATCAAAATGCGAAAGTTAGATGCTGATGTGAAAGAATTAAAAGATATTTTCAAACCACATTTGTTTGACAAATGCATTCAGGCTATTCGCATTGTCGCGAAATGGGATGACAATATGATGTGGTTTGAGTCACCTTCAACTGCTACAAGCTTGACATCACTAATAAAAAAATGCGCAAAAAAGCAACGGGTAGAGCTTATTAAAGAGCAAAATAAGGAGTTACAAAAAGAGTTGGAAAATTTTCTTTTATTGTGGGAGGAAGAGGTTCCTAGCCTTATAAATAAAAAAGCCTTAGAAGATCAGACTAATCTGAAAAGAGTAAAAAAAATCATTTTACCTTCAAAGGAAGACATAAAAAAACTGTATTTGTATTTAAAAGAAAAAATGGATAAGGCAATGAAAGACCTTTCCCAAACATTTTGTACGTCTAGTTGGACTGAGTTAGTTCAAGCCACCCTCATTTTTATTCAGATGTTCAACCGCAGAAGAGCTGGCGAAATCGAACGGCTCACGCTGGAAAACTTTGAAAACAAGGAAATAATAACTGACAAAATCGATAAGGATATGTTGAAAAATATAAGCAAAGACTCTATAAAGTTTGCAAAGCAGTTCGTACGAATTTCATTGCGTGGAAAGCTTGGAAGAACGGTTAGCATCTTACTTAGCCCGATTTGTATAAAAGCGGTAGAGACTATTTTAAAGTTTAGAAAAGAAGCCGGTATTAAGAAAGATAATGGATATATCTTTGGTAGACCAACAACTTCACGTATATTGAAGCCGTATTTTCGAGCGTGTCCGTTACTTAAAAAGTTTTCTGAAGAGTGTGGTGCACAGATTCCCGAAAGTCTTCGAGGAACTACATTAAGAAAACATATAGCTACTTATACGTCGCTGCTTAATATTGAAGATGCTACCGTGGATAGACTAGCAAATTTTATGGGTCACCACAAAGATATACATAAAAATATTTATAGAATGTCGGTTCCCGTTGCGGAAGTAACTTGTGTTTCGAAACTATTGATGGCCGCTGTTGGAGATGAAAATTTAAATGAAAACGAAGATGTTAGCGAAAGTGAGGAAGATTCTGATGACGAAGATGAATGCAGCGTAACACAAAAAAGCAAAGATTGTAGTTCATCATCAACAAGACAACGTAGAAGCAGTAAGTATATCGCACTTGATCAACAAGACGGTATTAACTCAAAAATTTTAAGACTTAGTAGTGGTGAAAAACTGTTGGTGGTGGTTGTTTCGTTGGTGTTACATCTAGTAAGCAAGATTCATTAGAAAATATATATACAATGTTTTTCCTTTAAATCTGTGCAATTATTGCACAAAAAAATTTATTTTTTGAGTTAATACCATTTTTCTGAAATTTATTGATGGTAGAGTGAAACAAATTTTATCAACAAAACAGTTCAACTCAAAAAAAATCAAATTTAAATAAAACAATTTGATTCTTTTTATTTTGAAAGAAGGCTCAAATCTAAATAAATCCTTTCTTATGAAATACATGATGCATTTCTATTTTTTGTATTAACTCAAAATGTTACCTTTTTAAAGGTATTCAAAACAAAATCACGAAAAATGATTTAAATATTGTTTTATGGGTAAAATAGTTATCGGAATTCGTTTAAATTTGTACAGTAGATAGATACTGTTGTTGTTCTTAGATTTTGTGCAAAAAGTGAAATTTGAAAAAATTTTAGTTAGTACCCTCTTGTTGATCAAGTGCGATGTGTCATCATATGTGCAATATTTTTCTCTGACTATTCTTAATTTTTACAACATTAACATTAGACTCCGCAAGATTAGACATTAATTAATAAGTTCCTTACATATAAGAGAGTTAAATTAGCGATGCTGAATGGACTTTTAATTTTCTCCAATGTTCATTTTTAGTAATAGTCACCTTAATTCTAAGAGTCTTTTTCTGTCTGTTGATGTTGACATTTTATAATATATATTTTTTTTAAATACAGTACAAAACGTCAACATCGAATCTCAGAATAGGGATGTTTTCATCATGTTTGAAGCTTTTATTAATTTTTTGTACGAAATATTATCTTTTGTTTACTTAGCATCTCCGTTCGGTAAAACAAAGCGTATAAGATGGGTCATCCAAGAAAAACAAGCCATTTATTCAATATTTGGTAACTTAGAAAGTTTAAACAAGCTTCCCTCAACCGCAGAATGTTTGCAAGCCATCAGACAGTCACCTGCCCTCAGGAGAAGAACTCCACAGCAAGTAAAAAGTTGGATCGACAACCAGAAGCGATGTAGAAAAATCCAAGGTATGTTAATTAGAATATATAAAAGCTATTGTGTGAAAATATTAATAATATTAAATAAATTTTTTTTATTTCAGAAAAAGAAAAATCACCTTCCTCGACTGATGTACAGTAAAAATGTTTTACAGACAAATTTTTGTAGTTTTCTCGATCAATCCTTTTTTCGCTCAAGTTAAATTTAAATTGTTATCTTTAGTTATGTTTCAAAATAAAATAACATTTGTTTAAATTATACTAAATAATTTTATTGTTATTTGGTATAACATTATTAAAGTGAATGTTACAATTAATTAATGTATGTAATTTATTTATTATAAATGTAAATATTTTTTTTTTATACTCAAAGCTAAGTAATTCGAGAATAATTAAACATTTACATATAAACATTGTGAAATAAATCAAATTTTTGTTTTGTATATGTAATTTTTTTGATAGTTAATATCGAAAAGAAATATATAAAAATAATATATATTTATTTATATTAATTAATTAGAAGTATGAAAATATAAATGCAAAAGAAAATGTAAAATCAAATGTAAAATGTACTTATTTTTATGTTTATTTATGTTGAAAGAATGAGTAAATTAATAAAATATGCTTACATAAAACAAAATATATTCATTTCTAAGATTATATACAATTTCGCTCAAGTATATGATGGTAATCAAATCGATTAGACAACATGTTTTTGAAGTGGTTGATGACTTTCAAACCAATTTCAAAAACCAAACCAAATACAAAAAATTCAAAAACCTTGGTTTTCAAACAAATTTGATTTCCATCATATACCTGATTCTTTTATTTCTGTTTTTTCGCACTATGCAAACAACATTCAAGATCGGCAAGTAGGAAAAGTGCATAAGTACTACAAACACGTAAACAAGGTCCAGGTTTACACTATGAAACTTTTTTAGGCATTTTTTCTCAATTTTCTATTTAAGTTAGAGCGTTATCTTAAAGTAAACATTGGCAACAGTAACATCCCCTCAAAACTCAAGCAATACCATATTGCTACTTTTTCTGCTTCGCCAACAAACAAAAATTTCAGGCTAGTTTCATGAAAAATTGCATAGTGTAAATGCCGTAAAGCTAAATTTTGCATAATCAAAATAAAATTCAATATAAGTTTTATGAAACGAAAAGTTATGTCTGTATGTGCTGTTTCTGTAACTTGTGTGTAAAGCCATCAAGATTTGAGTTATTTCTATACAAATTTTTCAGACGAGTTGATTGCTTGGAATAACAACAGCACGTTATATTGAACTTTCATAAAATTTCGAGTGCCACAACACTTTTTTTTATTTTTGAGTTGTTACCTTATGTGCTGTTTCTGTATTACATACGATCAACGCGTCTGAAAAATTAATTTATCAATAACTCAAAAAACAGTGCTTTTCATAAAAATTGTTTCTACGAGTTGATCGCTGTATTACAGAAACAGCTCTTTCATGTTGTTCATTTATCAAAATTTTTTTGAGTATTTTTGAAATTTAGAGTTCTGACACTTCAAATACGTGGGCGACTAAAAGAAATCTATATTGAAAATTTGAACATAAGGATGGAAAAAAGAGCTTATATTAGCTGGTGAAATTTTTCATCTAATCTGTGGTGGTAGAGATTGCTTAACATTCACGAGAGAGTAAAGAATTTCCAAAAAATTGCGTTACCATCATCGCATAAATTTAATGCTAACACCAGAAAGGAAGTAAGATACGATATGCAGTTCGATTTTAATAGATTTTTATTTTTGCTTAATATTTTCGGAAACAATAGAGATTGGCTTGCACTTCATGGAAGTTATCTTCACCACCCTGAAGTTTGACACTTAAAACCAATTATAAACAGGTTTGCTGGGGCTAAAAACGCCGCGGAAAAAATTTAGTTTACGGACGCAGCTTAAAAATTTAAAAAAAGTTGCCTACGGGGTGCAAAATTTAATTTTAAGCACAAAATGTGAAGTGACAAATTTTGGGCTGAGCCTTGGTTTTCGAGTTACGGGCCTCCGAAGTATTTATGTACAATATGGAATATATCGAGTATTTTTTGGTGGAATGAGGCAAAATGGGTATCATTGAAAAAGAAATTTCAATATCTATTCAATTTAAAAAGGAAAATAGTAAAAAAAATTAAAAAAAAAAGTTTTTATATGAAAGTTTTTTGGGCAGCTCTTAGTTTTAGCTTCGCTTAGTAAAGAATTTTTGCGTAGGCGGCCTACGGCCGGGCGCACAGGTTTTCTCCTGTATGGTATGACCAATACCGGCTCCGCTTACTAAAGAATTTCTGCGTAACCGGTCTTCGGCCGGTCACAAAGATTTTCTCCTCTATGGTATGACTAACACCGGCTTTGCTTACTAAAGATTTTTTGCGTAGCCGGCCTTCGGCCGGGCGCAGAGTTGAAATTTAAAATTAAATTTTACACCCCGTAGGTAACTTTTTTTTTAAATTTTTAAGCTGCGTCCGTAAACTAGATTTAAGCCAGTATTTACTTGATATACAAAGGTACTTATGTTTATATGAATAAAGCTTTTTTTGTCATTACCTGTTTTTATTGTATGTTTTTAACTATTTTCCTTTTCAATTGAAAAGATATTTATATTACCTTTTCAATGATATCAATATTGCCCCATTCGATAAATAATATTCTATATATTTCTGATTGTACATACAAACTTTGGAGGCCCGTAACTCGGAAACTAAGGGTCAGCCCCAAATTTGTCACTTAAAATTTTTTGCTTGAAATTAAATTTTACACCCAGTAGGTCACTTTTTTTAATTTTTAAGCTGCGTCCGTATACTAGTTTTAAGCCAACGCCACCACCAAATCTTCCCAGGCTTTAGTCAAGGCAGAAGTCAAACCAACCCATGCAAAGTTCCTTTATAGTCAGTTACATAGTTTAATATTTGTTGAATAGCCTGGGAAATACGAAAACAATATTTACGATAGTATCGTATAATATATATAGCGCTCTATATGACATGATAAAAGCTTATACATAGCTCCAGTTCTTTGGTTTTGTATTGTCTTAAAAAATTAAATGACGACACAGCAGCTGAAGCGAAAAATTTTACTTATAAGTTCCAAATGCATTTATGTGAATAAACTCTTTTTACAATAATATTATTTCTGACCATATGAAAAGGTATTGAATCTGTTTTAAGTTTATACTGTATAAATGTGTCATTTGCATTTGCAAAATGCAAACACCAAAGTCGTTGATTTCTTACTTTGGTCAACGGCGTTTCTCGTTCAATTTTGCGATTTAAACGTAAAATTTTAAAATTAATATGGCCACACTCTCAACAAATTTAATATCTTAAATTTAAAAATTTATTAATATGCCGAGCGTTTATTGATAAATAGCTAATTATATATTGATTTAATTAAAAGGAGAAATTATATGCAATTAAAATCTGAAAAAGTGAAAAAATGTCCCCAAATTATAATGTCCCCAAACTATGCGGTGCATATATTTTTATTTTGAGGACGGTCCTCAAACTATACATATGTCCCTGAACTATCATGAAATATTTATTATTATTACGTATTACTGCGGTGAGAGCATATCCATATGGGCATTTCACTAATGCTCATATAGCTCATCAGTGCAGAATTTGTTATATTTCAGCTGCAGCTGCCTCAAGTGGGAATGCTTATGGCTTCCCTAAAACTTGTAACACAAAAGAACCAACAAGCAGTAGAGAAATAGTCCTACATGAAACTCCTCCTAGAAGAACCCACAATGTAGCAGTGGTTACTCCGACATCGTGTGCTGTGAAAGTACCACAGACGGAGGAGTGTTTCCCGCAGGAGTGGGCTGTCTACAACGAGAGCCCACCAACAACATCAAAAAAGGTAGTACCAGAGTCGTATCGCATGACAAGGCCCGTAACCTCAACACCAAAACTAGAAACCTCAACAAAGAAAAGAAAGCGGAAACACACAGATAATGCCGCCGAAGGACAAGAACGGCTTAAGATTCTGCGTCAACAATATGAAATTCAAGCGGAGACACTGGAAACAATAAAGTCGCAAGCCAAAGCGACAAAAGAGTGTGTAGCAGCTATAAAGGAGTGCTCAGAGGCGTTACATACGCAGTCCGTGACGCTAAAAATAATGGCCGAGTCAATGAAGCTGATGACCAAAGCAATGTCTGATGTGGTAAAGCATTTAACAGAAGAAAAAATGTAACTAGATGTAAACTTTATTTAAACAATTTATTAATTTTTTATAAGTATTTTTTTAATATTTAATTTGATATTACATATTTTTATTTTATATATTTTAAATTTTACATTTTCTTTTAATACCATGGTACAAAATGAAATACAAATAAAGTACAAAATATTCATAGATTTAAGAGAAATGAATTTATAAAATTTAATTTAATTTAATACTTATTTATTTTTGTTTTAATAAATTTTTAACTAATTTAAAAAAAAATTTCGTGTTTTAATAAACTTCTTGCAATTTGGTCCCTTATAGTCATTGCCAATTTCATATGTTCATTAGAATCTTCTTCCGTTTCTTCCTCTTCATTCGGCTCGTTTGTGGGTGCAGGCTCATATTGTGGCCAGTTATTTTTGTAAATGATGCACATATTGTGCAAAGCACAGAAAACATTTACCATTTTTGTCACCTTTGCTGGAGCTTAATGTAGACCTCTGGAGCCAATTAAACATCTGAATCGATTTTTTAGAACTCCAAAACAGCGTTCGATTACATTTCGAAGCCGACAATGTCTTTCATTAAACTTTCGTTCATGAGCAGCTTTTGGATTTCTGTAGGGCTTCATCAGGTATGGTTGCAATTTGTAACCACCATCGCCTGCCAAAACACATAATTTTTAAGTAATCATAAAAATAAAAACTATTGAAAAAATACCTAGAATCCAAGTATTTCTTTTTCCTTTTAAATACTCAGACTTGAAATACTGCTGTGCTGCACTTTACTCCCATACAAATGCGTCATGATAACGACCAGGATGTCTGGCGTCTACATAAGTTATGATCATATTATGATCACATATCTAAAAATAGTTAAAAGAAAATATGTACATTGTAGTATATTAATTTAAAATACAGAAAGTATACTTACTGCCATAACATTAATGCTGTAAAATCCCTTGTAATTGTGGTATAAATGCATTAATGCATTCTCGGAGACTTGATGCGAATATGAGTGCCGTCAATACATCCTACAATACCGGGTATACTACCTTTATTAAAGAAACTTTCTTTAGCAATATTTTCTTCATCTATGCTTTTAGCTAAAGAAATCCATTTGGAGCACAGATTTTCTTCAAAAATATCTAAGCATTCCTCGAATATTTTTGAAACTTGTGACTTGGACATTTATGAAGACCATTCGTTTCCCACAGAAGATTGATACCCACCGGTGCCAAGAAACCTCAGGAGGGTTGCCAGTGCATTTGTTAGCAAGATGTGGTTGTTCCTGTAAGAAACTTTCAATTTAGTGCTCAAGCCATCGAATAGCACCTTGAAAATTTCTTTGCTAACGCGGAAGTTAGCTACAAAACTATATAATTGAAAAAAAAGATTATCAATTTAAAAAAATAAAAAACGGGTTAATTATGTTTCTTCTGGTAACTCAAACACATTTAAGGCATCACTCAAGTTTCTTCTGGTTAAACGAGTGTCTTCCTTATCACTCTCGCTGGAGTCACTAGAAAACGCAAGCTCAACAGATCCAAACATTTAGATTTCTAAAATATAAATGAAGTTTGAGGGAATCAATATTGTTGGGCAACTGCCCATCATAACACTTTCACTTATTAAACATCTTCGTATGCATCTACTTTAAAAGTATTATATATTCATATAATCACACTTTAACAATTATTATTTATTATTAAACTTTTTTATTTATTTATTCTTTCAACTTTTTGTTTGCACAGATTTTTTTAACAAATTGATTGTTTGATAATTTTGTTTTGTTTATTTAACTCAGCTGTTTCTTTTTAAGCGCCAAAGTAGGGTTACCAACATTTAACGCAAAAATAAGAAATGTATAAGAAAAAAAGTAAATAAGAAATATTAATAATACATTGGCAATATTACAATTTGACACAACATTTATTTACGCGAAACACAACGTAAGTTAAACGAAAAAACCAAAACGTGTTACATGATGCTAATTATTACGTATTCGTCCATATGCCATCCGGTTTCGCTTCGTTCGTGACATGTTCTATAAACAGGCTGTTACTTAGAGGGCTTTATTGTCACTTCAGAGATGATAAACGTTCAAATTCTCAATTATGATTTTCCTCACTTTATTTAATTAAATTTGTCATTAGCAGATGCTGAACCTTATCCAAAGAGCTCCTTTTGATCTTAAACGAATTGTTTTTTGTGGTCACGATCTATGGTTTTTTCCTGAAGTCACCATCACACACCAGTGTGATTAAAGCTTTGTTTTACCACTGCAAAATGCAGTAGGTGCAACACAACCGCCACCTTTATCACAACACCTCCGAATACGCAGATAAAATATAAGCAATCTGTGCATAAGAAAGCTGCCGGTGAAAAAATTTCGTTTTGATACAAGTCCGATATGCACGGTACATATGGTTCTTTGAATGCCATTGACTATATAAGAAATACCAAAACTTTTCTCGAAGTTTAATTGGTTGGATATAAAGAACCGACCATAATAAGATGCAGTCTACTTCATACCAACATTGATTGTTCACATTCGCATCAGTTGGATGTACGAAAAGATGAATTTAATATATTGGATCCACATGATTTGAAAGTGTCACAAGATGTTGGCTATTTTGCAGAATTTAAAAACATGTGTATTATACATACGGCTAAAATGGAATTATTAAAAAGAAGCGACAACGTTTCGGACGTGACTTTTTAACAATTAAAGAAGATCAGGTGTTGATAAAACAAACGGAAAAGGAAGCTTAGGATATGAATTTAAATCAAGTACGGCTTTGCTTTGATGCTTTCAGAGTTGAGAAATACAAATCATATACACCCATAGCCCCACCAAATTATACAAATCCAGTTAGTTTTCCGGGTAGAAGGTGACATAACACAAAACAACGCACCTAAAATAAGCAGTAAAAGACGCATTCTTCATATACGAACGTTAGCTCCCCATCAGCAGCAACATTAACACCGCACGTAAGGACGCAGTTTAGGATAAGGGGGGAGAGATGTTGAATGCACCTTCGTATTTTTAAGTATATCAAAATTAATAAATATGTACTAATGAAATATGACTCTTTCTTGGCAAGTCAGCTATTTATTTATTTAAATTATTTATTTTAAAAAAATGCTGATTCTGTTTAATAAGCATTTTTAGCGTTAAGAATTTAGTATAAATAGTGATTAAGAATTGGAGTTGTAAATTAGAAGTTGAAACAAATAGTTATAACATGAAATTCCTACGGGACCCTGCAGGTTAAAAAAAATAAATTAATATTGATCATGACCTGAAATTCCTACAGGACCCTGCGGGTTATATACATAAATAAAATTAATAAAATAAATAATAAGTCAGACAGTGTTCTTCTTTTTTCACAAAAACCCTAACAGGCTTTAGTGGTTTGTAAATTATTCAATACTTGTTTAGTTAATTTTTATTTTAGTTTAAAAAGTTTAAAAGTTTATTAAAGTTAAACTTCCTTTTGTTTAAATGTTTTTAAATAAATAATTAACACATATACATACACAGTGTTTAAAGTAAATAGGATGAGCCATTAATTAGTTTTTTTAAAGAATTTGGTTTACAATAAATATTCACTTTTAAAGTGAACAAAAAGTGTTTTTTATGTTTCCACAAATTTTCATTTTTGGCGTACTAAGAAACTTTTTGGGACGCCATGTAAATTTGACTCAAGTTATTTGTCAGCAATACTGATTCCATTAACGTGCAGCTGTTCAATTAGTGTGGCCAACCTGCCTATCAGACCGATACTACAGGATGCACATGACACCAGATAAGTGTCAGCTTTTTATTTAAAAATTTTATGATTTACATAACATTCTTATTCGTTTTTTTCCAAACTATTTGCCTTATTCTATGGTTTCTTTTACTTATATTTCTCTTACTTATTAGTTGTTTGCATTTCGAAGACCTAGAATGATGTCAATAGTAATATCGTATTCATTTGTAATGCATTTTTAGAGACCTAAATAAATCAATTGAATAATCTGCATTTTACACTTCTACTTTATGAAGTCACTTTGTTTAAGGGTGATTACTTCAACGCATTACAATGTTTATGATGTTTTTATTATAAGACAGACCTGTTATAAATCGCACAGCTTAAAACAGTGTGTTTTATTTTATTGAATTCATTTTTACGTTCTTAATGCTGTTTTTATGAACTGTTTATAGCACAGATTTAATGTTCTGTAAAGAAAATTTTTGCCGTGTTAACTCTTTTACTCCCCATTTGCGTAGTTGTGCTTTCTTGTAAATACGATATTCGTACCAGCGTTTAATAAAACGCTATACCGACTTTAATTAAATTGAAACCATAGACATATCTTCACCCAGAGAGTAAACGAGGCTATATATCCAATTTTATTTCTTTATTTTTAACATTTCATCGAATAGATAAGCTGTTTATTTATAGCGGTGGTAAAACCTTCGACAATGACCCACGTTTTGTCTATCCAGATTCAGTGCCTGCACACCGGGGGACTGGTTTCTTTTATTATGGGAATGGTAGATTAAATTTTAACAACAAGTTATTTTTAGCCCACTCAAAAAAGAAGGATGTTATCAATTTACTGAATGTTGCTTTTTATGTTTGTGCTGCAGAACTCAGTCATTTCTAAACCAATTTTAATAAAATTTTTTGCACTTTGACAGGACTTTAAAAGATAAAAATTTGCCTATAACTATAGCTCCAAATAGCAAAAACTAAAATAAAACTTAATTTAAAAATCTAAGAGTGCCCTCGAAGATTTAGCTATATTTTGAATAGTTACAGACAAACGCTTAAAAATTTTATAGAATATCGATTCAAAATTACAAATTAAAGTGGTTTGTGTCCCGCTTGATGAAATTTAATGTATATGTATGTAAAATTTTGAACTGTTATAGCCAGATAGATGAAATTTACAAAGAATCCTTATTACTTATTCCGATATAATAACAATGATAGCATTTGTCTTTGTAAAAAAAAAGGATTTACCAATATATAATTTACTTGATGTTGGTAGCAAAACCTTGGAACCGTTATAGATAGACAGCTAAAACTTACAATAAACCTGTATTGCTATGTCCTCTATAACAACAAAAATGAAATTTAAAAAAAATTAAAAAATGAAGAGATGCTCCCATAATTGCTGTTAGTTGATCTTCATCGCCCTTTCTTTTGAACCGTTACATAAAACCACTTAAAAATTAGACGGAAAAACTACTACAACTTTTCTTATATAATAAGAAGTATAAATATTTGTAATTATTAATTAAGGGGTGTTACAAAAGTTGATATGGCCAAACTGATAAACCTTTTTACACAGACCGTTGAAATTAACAAGGAGCTTCTATTGCTGAGTCCGCTTAACAAGTAGTAAATTTTTAATAATAAAATTAACGGGTGTCCTCATAACTGGTTAGTTAGCCCTATACGACCCTATCTGCAAAACCGTTATAGACAAACTCTTGAAAATTAAAGGAAATGTCCATTGCTATATTTAGTATAATAACAACTGTAAATAATAAAAATTATAAATTAAAGTGCGCCCTAATAGGCAATGTAATTTAATGAAATGGCAACTGTGCATTGACGCGAAGTACAACTTTTTTAATGTCGCCTCGTTTTCAATTAAATAAAAATGTTGTTTTTGATTACAAGCATAATATATACATTTTACTGTTTTACGATAAATAATAGTATGTGCACTTGTCTTTCTCAATAAATGTTACAAATTACACAACATTTCCTGTAAAGAAGAAAATAACATAAAACGTAGTGAAACATAACCTTGAAATATTATGAATTCTCAAAAAATAACTTTTGATAAAACGTCTCCTGATTTTTTTATGTAGCATTTTTAACAAACAGACTGCGTTTCCTGGATTATTTTTAAACTAAAACTAAATAGTTTCTTGAAGATAAATTGGAAAACGTAGTAAAAAATTAGGGAATTTTAAGTGGTCTTAAAAGTAATCTTGTTCCCGAAATGTTAAATGAATTTAATGGAATTTGCAACAACCTTCTTAAAACATCTGTAAATTTTGTCGAGGCCCGGAAAAGTGCTTCTAGAATATCCTCTCTGCTTTCACTGAATTCACCTATAGAAGTAAATAAAATTATTATTCAAAGACATATTCTGGAAGGGTCAAAAGTATGTATCAATAGGGATTTTACAGCTGAAGATCGATCTAAAAGTTATTTTATAAAACAAATTGACAAAATGCTAAAAGCGCAAATAGAAATGTGAAAATTTGTTTGGCGGCTATCTCATCTCTATATTTAACAAACGATTTCCTGGATTGAAGGAAAAGTCATTGCAACAAATAAGCTCGATACTGAATTTTGCATTATGAATGTTCCGTGGTTATAAAAGCCAAAGTACCTGGCCTCTGCACAAACTCTCGATAGTAGTTAATTGATACTCCCTTGGTCATCCCTACGAGATCGGCTATAGATACTATTTTAGACAGCAAAGGTAAAAAATTATTAGCCTCGTTAGAAAACTATGGTGGTATTATTGTAAATGGTCGAATGGTTAGTGATTTAGAAGGAGAAAATACTTTCTGCAGTGTTATGGGAAGTTCACAAATTGATTAATGCTCTTGTTCGCTGAATATTTTAAAACTATAAAGAGCTTCAAAATCTCTAGTAAACCTTACTTCCATCCCATGTCTTAAATTCTCTCTTTGTGGGTGGATGATAATTCTCTCATCAAAGATTTAGTACTACCCCCTAAACTTATCGGGCTTCCCGAATTTGTTAATAGGTACAATTTAAACTTAGAAAGTCTTTCCAACCGTGAATGCTTATACTTGTGTTTAGACATTCAAGAAGAGATCAATTTTTGTTGTACAAAAATACGTACAGCCGCTAGAAATAGCGTAGTTGAGAAGCGTTTTAAATCTAAAAATCCATGGTATGACTTTCAATATAAAAACGCCCGTAAACGAATGCAAAAAAGACTGAATGAATATCGTAAGACTAATTCGGAAACTAGCAGAAGATCTTTTGTAAAAGGTAGGTCCAAATATATCAAGTTATGTAATGAAAAAAGCATAGACACAAAATGATGAATCTTGTGAAGCAAAATAACGCTAGCAACAACAGTAGCCCTGGTGGAAACTATAGAACTCACTGAAAAAGTTTCAACTGAAAGTAGGAAATAACCTGAGTATTTCTCATTTCCATGAGCATTTCAGATCATTTTTATCTAATTTAGAATTCAATAGTAATATCTCTTGCTCCGTTGCTAATATTACTGATCCTTTTCTTGACTAACCATTTGAGATGAGAGCTGACAAGTAGAAGAACTAAATAAAGCAACATATCAGGACTGAATATCCTACGACTTCTTTAAATATGCAACAAAAAGTTTTAAGTGAGATTCTTATGTTGTTCAACTGTATTTTTCTTAAAGAAGACATACCAGATTTATTTAAGCGTTCTATAATAATTATCTTATTTAAGAAAGGTGATTTTAACACCTTAGCGAATTATAGAATGTTATCTCTTCTTGACTCAATTTATAAAATTTTTACATGTTTTATCCTTAACCGTATTAACAGTTGGCTAGAATGTCACAATATATTTTAATCCTCAAAAACTACTCCACTGTTTCAATTTATTAAATTTAATTAGTATTGTAAATCTTAACATTAACTTGAAGAAGACGACATATGCTTTTTCGTTGCTTTTTCTTCAGCGTTTGATGTAATATCTGGAAACTTACTATCTTATATGTTAGGCCATTCATGTCTATCTCGAAAACTCATACGACCATTAGAGAAACTTTATATTAATATATGTAGCCAGGTTTGGGATGGTGCCTCTTTGTCAGACCCTTTTAGAGTAACGCAAGACTTAGCAAAACTGTTATCAAAATATTACTACACGTAGATGACTTTATTTTATTATCAGACATTGCAACTATGTTGCAGCCACTGACTAATGCTTTGTTTATTGACTGCAATTGGTAGGGCTTAAAATAAATCTTAGTCCAAGATAGTGACTTTCACAACTAGAACGAGAATTAGTCATGGACTCTCTTGGAAATATGGAGATAATGAAATTGAGATTGTAAACGAATATAATATCTTGGTATTATTTAGGCTTACATTTGTCCTTTAGAATTGCATCAAAACTTGCTTCGTCTAAATTTGTCAAACACTCTACTTGGCTAAAATGCATCCTCCACTCAAAAATAAATCTTTCAAACAAATTGAAAATTATCAATATGGCGCTTAGTTATGGGATTAAAATAAATTTGATGAAGTCGAGAAGGTTTTAAGATATTTCATAAAGAGAGTTCTATATCTTCTGCGAAACATGCCCAATTAAATGCCTCATTTAAGAACCACTATACCTCCAATTTATCTTGGAACCTTAAACATTCACTTAAGTCATATCAGGAAACGGTTAAAAAAATACTTACTGGTTGCCTTGTTAAAGAAAATTGTATAGCAAAGAGGGGACTACTTTTGATAATGAAACTTGGCGAACCAGTTTCGGGTTCTCAATCTTGTTTCGTTAAGAGACGTTGAACTCGAATATTCTTAAACAAATGCCAGAAACTCACGTTTCCATGATATGTACTCTTCTCTGTTAAATGACATACAACCATATTTTTGTAAACTTTACTTGGCTTCCTCGTATGTTTTATATTAAAACGCCGGCCGTTTTCAAGGTAACGTTAACAGCCTATGTTCTTTACATAATCTAAATTAAATTGAGGACACATATCATTTTTTTGCGTAATCTCTGGTTGAAGTTTAATATATCTTAAATGTTAAAGATTATATGAGATTTATAAATTTTTGTTAATTTGTATAAAATATAGAGACTTAGTTTATCCGATAATCCTTTTTATGTTTTTAATTACTATAAAATCAAAGCCATTCAGACACACAAATTGGGTTTATATCTAACTAAGATATACTTTTATCAACAGAAAACAATAATATATCAAATAAATTTTTGCATTAAGTTTATAATCACTAAATAAATTCTAGTTAAAATTCTAATTTAATGTATATGGACAATCTTCTGAACAGTTACAGAAAAACGCTTAGAATTTAAACAAATTTAATTTTACTGTGTATAATATACAAGAGTTTGTCTTCTTTGAGGTCGGTTTTTTTTTTGTAAGAATTATTTATAAAGAGATTTGGATATTCTTAATAATTTGCTAGGCTGGCAGATGTTTTCCATTTTGCATCTACTTTGTGAAAGTCTACCTTCAAAGACAGGCACATGTGCCTTCTGCATACGTACATACACGAATATTCTGACGTGTTATAATTGTTAAATATCTATTATTTTTCCTTATAAAACATCCTTGTACTTATCCTCAAACATGTGGTAGTTTTTTTGTTTGTTTTGTAAGCTAAATTGATGCATCTAAGCGAAAAGGCTGAATATACAGCAATAAAGCACATGCAAAGTTTAAAATATTAGGCAGTATCGAAATTATTAAAAATATCTAATCTTTTTATATAAAACTAGTTATACGAACCCGGCTTCGCTCGAAAGCTATTTATTAATGATAAATATTTCATATGGAGTTAAAGTTGAAGCACAAATTTATCAGTACTAAAAAAACAACACATACTTTTTTTAATGAAATGAAACTTTAAATCCATAACACTTGAACCTATTTCTCATACAATATATTTCAAAGTATTGAAAAACATGCAATCTTTTTACACATACATATATGTACATGTGATTTTATTGTGAATTAAAACAACAGAAGCAGCAATCAGAAAATGAATAAATGAATTTTCTGAATTTTCCGGCATTTTATAATTTTTTTTTCAAACAAGCAACCTCCTGAAAATTTGGATTGGAATAACAAAATATCAGCAAAATCGCTTCAACCGTTTATATATATATCTATTTATTTATCTTATTTATTATTATTTATTTTTTTAACAAGAAAATTTAAAATTTGGAATCTTTTTTATATTAATTTACTTTAATTGTGCTTGATTCCTTCAAATATAAATAATTCATGATAATCTCATGACATATTTATTTTATATTATGTATTACTGCGGGGAAAGCATATCCATATGGCCATTTCACTACTGCTCATCAGTGGATTTTACCCAAATTTTGTAAAGAAAACCTCAAAGCCTTATATCAAAAGACAAAATAATTAAATAAGACCTCCATTGAATCAAAAGAGCCATAAAAACCTCAAAAAATTTTATTACAAAACACGGTAACCATTGAGTAACTATTTTTATTTTTTTTTTTTTTTAATTTTTCTAAATATGGGTTGCCATCGGAAACCATGTATTTGAAGGATTTAATGAAAAAATAAAAATAAAAGAAAGAAAGTAGGTATAAGGGAATAAGAACCACTCACGTGACGACCTAACTTTTAAATTTCATTAATTTGGATCTGAGCATGAAACATTTATCCACCATTTATCCATTACTTGAATTACACTTCCATTCCCTAATTAAACGTCTTGTTGTTTTTGGTATTATTATAACTATTTTTATAATTACACTTTTTTAAGACACTTAATTTATTTAAGCTTAAGTTAAAACTATTATTGTTTTATAGTTCTTAATTAATATTCCCTTCATCAGAGATGGAGAAGGTTATATCAATGTTTGTCATTTCTACAATATAAATGTTCCGAGTTCTTATGCACAGCAAAGACAACTGTGCGATTTCCGATTGTATTAATTAATTGTATTAATTATGAACATATTATTTTGGTTAAGTATTTTTTATTATTCTTTATATGCCTTAAAATTATATTAATAAAAATAAAAAAACATTATTTTTATTTGTAAAACTGACCTATTGCTTTTTTAATTAGAAATTAAAAGTTACATATTTATTATGTGTAATAGGTCAAATATGCTTATTGACGTTTGCATGCACTTTAATTTTACAAGCTGCTTTGGGAAAGATTAAAGTATAAGATAGAAGGTTGCTGAGATATATAACAAGATTCGCTCAAACAATATACAGTTACTTGTATGGCATTCATTCAGGATAACTATATATTTCATTTCCGAGTCTGTTAGAAGATATCATTTTCTAATTTTTAAGTAGATTTTGCATACATTTATATTTTGAAACATTTTTAAATTCGTCATGAAATGAGTAAACTAAGACATTAATATTTTCCTCCTGTTTTACAAAAATTTTTTCCAAATCAAACATTTTTTTTAATGTTATTACATGATTTGTTTATTATAATCATTTTTTCAAGTCTTGTTATTTCAATAAACTAATTATGTTTACATAAGTTAATATTGAAGAAAGTGTAAATTAAGTTTTAGCACTAACGTAATAAACTAAATATTTGCAGGATAATAATAAATTTTTTTAAAAAGAAAAACCATAAATATTTAACAATTATGTATGTCTCCACAAATGAGTGACGTGGGCGTGTGTTTGACTATTCTTGAGCGTGTAAGTTTATACCAAGTACCGTGAGTTTACTGAATAGATTATTTTTGAATACTTTAAAATACTTGTAAATTTAAAAAAATGTTAAGAATATATAAATATGTTGATACAAATGATACGTTTTCACTTACTCCGCAAAACAAACCTCCCCACTTATTTATTTACCTACATTTATTAATAACACTGCAAAACACAAAATACGACTTTTAACAAACAACTTCTTTGCTCGAGGTGACGTTAAGTAATACCATGTACTTGTAGTGGTATTTGGTATAAAAAAAGGTATAAATTAAATAAGTACCTGACTAGAGTGGCCAGATCGTCGGCGGTGCTGGCATGCTGGCAGGTGCTCCGGCTATCGCTCGCCGTCTTGGGTCGGTTCTTGCCAACGTTTCGGCCTAGTTTACCACACAAAAAAATCATGCCAGACTTCCACAAAACTAATAAAAAAAATATATATGGAGCCCGAAGCAAGTCAGAGTCCCTTCCTACACATATACAAACACGTCTATCACCATCTGGCCGGTGTTGTGACCAGGAATTTTCCCACCCTCTTGAGGCTATAAAACCTCACCATGGCATCGTATTTAAATTAAATTTTGGATGCCCCTAACTCGCCTTGCAACCTTCCTACCCTACTTACCTCTAAAAAAACTATTCCTTCATACTAAATGAAAGTTTTTAAATTCAGATTATAGATTTACACATTTTACAAAATTTATTTAGATTTCAAACAAAACTAAAAGGATTGACAAAAATTTTCGCGCTGGATTTTCTTTTAAACATTTAATTTTGAAAAATTTAAAAAGCAACAAAATTATTATCTGCTGACAACTTAAATCGGTGGTTCAGGCTGCTGCTTTTACTTATTTGTTCACCGTTTTCGCTCTGAAATTCTGGCTTTACGGACACAGCGTGTTGGGCCACCGGATTGCCTGTCCGTCCGTTTTTCAGTCTTGTTCGGGTTTTTGGTAGGTATCAATTAAAATTTGCTGTTTATATATATATATATTAATTTCACCCTGATTGAAATGTTTTTTTTTTTTTATTTAGGGAAGACACTTAAACTAGGGCAACTAACCCGTATCGCGGGGACGAGAATAAAGGCCTGAGCTCAACCCTATGGACGCGCACTCTGGATCAAATTACCCAGAGGAATGTTTCGCAGACGGTAAGTAAAATGGATTCCCTAATGGGTTTAAAGTACAATATACATATATAATAAATATATCAGTTTGTAAATTCGTTCGCAGTTGGTCTGTTAAGCGTCCAGAGTCAGCGGCAAAATACCTGGCATCGCCGGATGGCGATGCTTATACAAAAAAAATGATGATTTGGTCCCTCGTTGGGTGTGAAAGGCGCAGTGTGGCTTTGGTGAGACAACGTTGCTTTGTTAATTTTTCAATAATTAGTATTATTTTCAAAAAGTTTTGTTTTTTTCTTTGTTTTTCAAAATTATTGTGTCGTTTTAGCTTTTAAATAGAGTTTTTTTTTTTTTTATTAACTTTTCACATGTAAATGTATGTACTTTAAGTAAATGCGATTAGCCATCTTTTAACTTAATTTAAAAAAAATGTTTTTTTTTTTTTTATTTTAAATAAATAATCGCTGTGGCGTAAATAAAAATCTTTAAAAACTTAAACAAAATGCTTGTTTTTCCTGTTTTATTTCCACTAGCAACCGGTGAAGAATGTAGATTTATTTCTTTTCCCGCTGGACCACTAACACACCATCTCTTTAAGACAATCAAAAAGGAAGGAAGACATTTTCATTTTTACGTACCAAGAAACTTCTTGGGCGCCATGATAATCTGACTCCATTTCTTTTGTCAGCAATACCAGTTCCATTATAAAAAAATTATCTAAAATTCTTCCTCTTTTTTCTTCTGTTGTACAGAAAACATTTATAAGACAGCTGTTCCTTTGGCGTGGCCAACCTACCTAGCTATCAAACACTACAGGGTGCACACGACAAACCCTACCATTCCGAGAGCACATTATCGTGCCACGGATGGAGGGGAAGAAAGGCACACTTATTCACGAATTCGCCCTCCATTCCTAAACAACCCAACGGTAACTCTTACTCAGTGGTAACACCTGAACTTTTGTAATTCACCACTAACCTTATCCATTAATCTGGCAGCCTAAATTAAATACAATGAATGAAAGAAAACGAACAAAAGGGAACAATCAATTACTACACATGTGTAATACAAGGAAGTAAAAGGTAAGTCAAATAAAATACTTCATATTAAATATTTAAAACCTCTAAGTAAATTCAATTGATTTATATCCGAACTCCATTTAATTCCCTTCAGATAAAACAAAAAAACAACCCGAGTGCTTTGAGGGAAGAACAAGGTAAATTTCACTAAACCTCATGAATGATGACAGCCCGGGAAAATAAATTAAGCGCATGTTAAAAAAAGCATCTTCGCAGCCACATTGCTGTTGTTGGATACTGGCACATCGAAATATAGCGGTAAGTAAAAAGAAGAAATAATAACTTTGATATTATTCCCACTAACAATTTCTTTATTTTCTATGTTGGCGACACTGGGATGGAGAACAAATGGCGATTTCCTGAAAAACGGCGCGTCAAATATACATTTCCTTGGTAAGTGTACTCCGCTTACAGCTTTAATAAATTACCCTCCCTTCTGTAGACAATCGACGATGGCGTTTAGTGTACTAGCTTAAATAGCATTTCCTCTACAAAACGAAGGTAAGTGTCGTCTAATTTTGGACAACAATCTTTTTCCTTTAAACATCCCAAACAGGATAAAAACTTCAGATACTAGTTGTTAGATGCTTGTTTCGTCATCCAAACCATTCAAGCAAAATAAGTTAATTAAATAATTGAATTAAGAAAACGAAACTAATCAAAAAAAATTTCCTATAGGAAATCTTCACGCCGTCAGCAACCAAAAAGGGGACATAAATTGCAGGGACTTAAACCACCAATGATACCTACACCATTGGCGAGAAGAACCCTCTGCAATTCTGTTTAAGGCTGAATTAGGTAAATACCAGGTAAATTTAACGCACTCCTACCTAGACTTTTGTTATCCTTTTATATCCCATAGATCCTTATTTTTATAGTTATTCTTGTTTTTATTTTTGTATTTTTATATAATTTGCCTTTATATCCTGTTTCATATTTTAATTTTTACTTAATTATTCAAATTTTATATTTAAATATTACTAAATTATGTTATTAGATTATTTTTTTTTTCTTTTTAATTCATTTCTTTAACAATTGCATGTATATTTCTATATTTCTATACAATATGCAAATATCTCTACATTTTATCTTTTATATTCTAATCTTTTGTTTTATTATTTTAATATTCTGACTTCTACATATTATTTTTTTTATATCCATATACTTTCTATTTATTCATTTGCTAATTATTATATATTTTTATACATTTCACTTTATATTTATTATGTTTTTTTTTTTATTATATAATTTGTGAACTTTACTTGCGCTTCGTTTAGTATTATGTACATATCCTTTTTTTATATTTATATACATATATATATATATTTCTTTTTGTTTATTTAGGTACATATATACATAGGTACCCATATATATATATATATATACATATACACATATATATATATATATATATATATATATATATATATATATATATATATATATATATATATATATATATACATATACATATATATATATATATATATACATTAAAAAATTTCGTTTTTGGTTTGGTTGTCTCTTATGTTTAACCTTCCTTATGTTTATGTTTAGCCTTCCGATTTTGATTTATTCAATTTATTGTTATTATTATTATTATTATCATTACTATTATTATTATTATTATTATTATTATTATTATTATTATTATTATTACTACTATTATTATTATTATTACTATTATTATTATTATTTTAGTATTAATAGTATCTACGTTTACGATTAATATTTTCCTTTCCGGTTCTTATTTTAAATAATTTATTTTATATTAATTCATATTTTAGTGTTACTATTATTATCATCTTCAATTTATAGCTCATTAATATTTATATTTTTTTATCCTTATATATATATTCTTAAAAGTCTTTAATTCCTCTTTTTTTTTTTATATTGTTTATTATTATTAACCTAAATCCTTTTTCACAGATTACAGGCTGCGCTAAATTCATTTTGCAACCTAAAGAAAGCTACATGGGACTTCGTTAAACTCAACGGTGTGAGTGCACTACCAATCCTACCTCTATTATTACTCCTACAATCTTACATTCACTTAAGTTTTATTTTCCTCCATTTTAGCTTCTCTGCAAATGAGCATCTTTCTGAGAAGAAACATACACCAGCATCACTTCAGTAATAAACAGAGAACCAACAGTTGCTGCAAATAGTCCTTCAGGTAAGTCCAGATTTTTAGTAATTTCTAATTTAACTATATACTATCATACTACTTATATTGCTTAACTAAGTTTGTTACCATACTAAATCTATGCAGGGGAAAAATTGGTGCCACTGTCAGCATGATTTACTTCTAAATCAAAACAATTATTTTGCTTTGACTCGCTGTAAGCCGGGCTCAGCCAAGTTGCTGCTCTAGGTGACTAATAACCCTTAGCCCTTAATGGCACAGTTCCCCAGGGTAATCATGGGGTTGCACTTTTGGAGCAGTAACAAATACAAATGTACTAAATCAGAAACGCAAGCTTGAGTTAGCAAAATAAAGCAACGCAAATATTTGCCATGCAATACATAGAAGCAGTCATACTGATTAACGGCTCCAAAAGGATCACCCGCATAGAAACAGATAATGAATAAGAACAAACTTAGATAAGCAAATTTAATTAAAGTATTCGGTCCCTTAAGTAGATTTTACTAACCAAGTAGGGATTTTTTATTCACAAACTACTGCTTAAGGTCCTTTCCGTGAAAGATACCCAACGATTTCCCTTTCAAGTCTTCGACCTCGTACATACTGTTCCCTACTGGCCTCACGATTCTGCACTTTAGAAACTTACGAGCGAGCTTTGCATTAAACCCGTTCTTAAAATCACTCTGCTGAAAATTTTTACGATAAACTTCTTGTCCCGGGACAAATTTAACTACGCGGCATCGAGTGTTGTATGTTTTTTCGTTACGTAAGTACGCCTTGTGTAACGCCTCACGCATACTTTGTCTTATTAAAGACATTCTCGCCGACTTCGGGCATATGTCCAATTCTGGATCATCTAAACTTTTCAGCTTCCTAGCTAACCTATACATGCTACCGTGACCAAACATGTTCATTCCAAACAGCGCAAAGTACGGTGTAACCCCAATGGACGTCTGCATTGATGATCTAAGGGAAAATTCAATTTCGGACAAATGTTTGTCCCAATCTGACTGATCATCTTGCAGATGAGAGCGTACCGCGGCCAGTATAGACTGGTTAACACGCTCAGACGCATTGGCCTGAGGTGAGTGTATGGCGGTGCGAACATGTTTGACTCCAAAGTTCTGTATTAAATCAGCAAATTCCTTGCTTACAAACTGTTTGCCATTATCTGAGACAAGGGTCTCCGGTGTTCCGAATTTATGGAAGACTTCGGCTATTAAAAATTTGACGACGCTTTTTGTGTTAGCCTTCGGTAGCGCTTTAAGCAGAACAAATTTCGTTAGGTGGTCAAGGACAATAAAAATAAAAGAATTGCCATTCTTTGAGCGCGGATACGGACCTAGAAAGTCTACATAAATTTTTTGAAACGGGCGCTCCGTGACAGATTCCGCACCCATAGGAGGCCTTAGCGTAATATTCGGTGGTTTTGTCTCTTTGCATACTTGACAGTTTGAAATGAAATCGCGGATTTGCAAACTCTGGTTTGGCCAGTAGAAGTATTCCCTGACTCTGCGAAGAGTCTTTCCAACGCCTCCGTGCGAAGCTTGAGGGGAATTGTGTGACTTTTCGATGATGGCTTTTGTTAATTCATGAGGAACCCATAGCTTCCATGAGAAGTCCTCATTCAAGACCAAACCATCATAGGGCCGTACTCTTTTGTATACAAAACCATCAACTACTTTTAAGTCAGGCAACCGTTCAGAATTCGCTTCTATTGACGCCGCAAGCTCCAAATAGTCACTAGACTTAAAAGCACTTGAGCCGAGATCGACCAGCCCTTCTACATCTGCCGAGACTTCCTCCATTTCATAGCGCGATAGGGTATCGGGTACTACGTTTTGTTTCCCCTGCCTATGCTCTATGGTAAAGTCATATGACTGGAGATGTAGACTCCACCGAGCTAACCGGCCACTGAGGTCCTTGTGTGACATAAGCCACTTAAGGCTGCTGTGATCGGTGATCACAGAGAAAGGCATAAGTTCTATATAGGGCCTAAACTTTTTAATTGCCAAGACAACTGCAAGACACTCACGCTCAGTTACGGAATAATTCCTCTGCGCCGATGTCAGTTTGTGAGAGAAATAGGCAATTGGGTGCTCCTCTCCAGAATCGTCTTTCTGAAAAAGCACAGCTCCAATACCTATGTCTGACGCGTCACACTGAACGTAAAAGTGCCTTGAGAAATCCGGGTGATTAAGCAGCGGGCTCGAAATGAGAGCACCCTTGAGCCGATCAAACGCAACTTTAGCTTCTTCCGAAAACTTAAATTGCTTACCCTTCTTCAGCGTCTCAAAGATTGGAGCCGCGATGGTGGCATAGTCTGGTATGAATTTTCTATACCAGCCTGTTGCCCCCATGAAGCTCCGAACCTGCTTTGCTGACTTAGGATAAGCAAAACGAGTAATCGTTTCCACCTTAGCTGGATCAGGTTTTAATTTGCCTCCACCTACTATGTACCCCAAATATCGTAACTCTTTGAAGCAGAACTTGGATTTCGCCACATTGATGGTCAAACCTGCTTCTGTTAGACATCTAGATACTCGTGCCAACAACTGTAAGTGAGTTGCAAAATCTGGAGAAACTATCAATAGATCATCCAAGTAGACGAAAACTCTCTCACGTAGCGCCGCGGGGATCACCTTATCCATTAGACGACATAACCTCTGGGCCGCGTTACACAACCCAAAGGGCATGACCGTAAAATGGTAAAGTGGCCGCCCTGGTACCGTAAAAGCAGTTTTTTCTTTACTGGATGAATCTAGTGGAATCTGCCAAAATGCATCTTTAAGATCGACACTTGAAATATATATCGTGTCTCCCAAGCGACTAAGCAAACCCTCCATGTGTGGCAGAGGATAGGCATCCTTGACCGTTAGTGCATTGAGTTTTCGAGCGTCCAGGCATAGCCGATTTTTCTCGCCCTTACGGACCAAAGTAACCGGGTGGCTCCATGGACTCTCGCTCACTTCAATGACACCAAGGTCAAGCATCCTATCAAGCTCTGCAAACATCAGTTTTTGCACCGCCGGAGAGACAGGATAGTGACGATCTTTCACTGGGGTTGCGTCACGGGTATCTATCGAATGCGTCTCTAAATGCGTTTTCCCTAGACCTCTCTTTGTGTAGCAGGGGAAAATCGATATGACTAAATCCAACTTCTGTTGCTGTTCAGCGCTCAGACAATGAGTCACAACATCTGAGGTGTTATCTGCCTCCGTGCAGAGACTTACTCCATTGGTCGTAAGACTGTCTATGTTGGCAAATAGTTTAAAAGCCTTCATAAAGTCGATGCCCAAAAATAGCTCTCGACTTAGAGTAGGCACTAAATAGAACGTTATGGCCTGTGTTGTATGGCCAAACGTCACTTCCGACCGTACGCGTCCGATAATGTTGTGCACTGTACCATCAGCTGTCTTAATAATAGTAGAAAAGTGGTGGACCTGAAGCCCTGCCTTTTTCACCAACTCAAGACAGTTACGGCCTAAGCACGTTACTGTAGCACCGCTGTCTAACAGCCCTTCAATTTCGTGACCCCCTAAATTAATTCGAGTGTAAAAACGTGAGTCTTTACCCTCATAAAGGGACGCCGCCGAAATTTCGTGCCTTAATTTTTTCCGAATCTTATATCGCTCTCGCGCTTTCCTAATCTTATTTGAGACCGTACCGAAAATTTTGCGCTTGGCATCATTGTATTCTCTTATTCTAACGTGCAGTGGTTTAAGCTCCCTTAGTTGAGGTTCGCGCTCTATCTTTGCTTTAGTTTTGTCCTTATTCGTTAATATCCTAATACTATTTGCAGTTACTTCTCTTTGCTGATTACAAACTGGGTCTACACCTCTGTTGACCGCGCCTCCCCAGCTCGAGACGGGTTCCGAGAGCGGTTTCCCTGACATTTAGGGCATTTTGGGGTAACAACATTATCCCTCCCGCACCTAAAACAGAACACTCTAGTCACTGGCTCTGGACAGTCAACAAAACTATGCCCTACTTCCCTACAATTCCAACAGGTGTAGTTACTCGTAGACCGAATAGCGTCAACCTCGAGATCCATAAAAGCCACCTCATCATCCGTAAGTGAAATCTCATTCACTCTTTGCGCAAAATTTGAGCGCTGCTGATAAAGCTGACGTTGGTTTGTCAACAAATTTTCCGCTCTTCTAACCTCCCTGCAAAACTCTGATAAGGTCCTTATATGTGCTGAAAACATCATCTGTGCTAAAGATGGCTTTAAATTACCTCTCATGATCTCCACTAACTGTTCCTCTTCGTAGGGGATTTCTTGCTGGTTCCGCAACTTTATGACCGCATTGTAGAAATCATCAAAATGTTCTTGTGGTAATTGTCGCCGGGTCAAAATCTGCATTTGCACCTCGTATTCTTTGGCAAAACGGCGATATTGCGCCAGGAGAGCCTTTTCTAGTTCCTGCCAAGTATTGACATGGACTATTTTTCGATAGTCCCAGTACCAGTCCAGTGCTGGACCCTCTAACAACAAATGGAACGAACGTAGAATCTCATTGTCGGAACAATTGTAATCTTTTCTCAAAGCTCCTACCCGGAAAATAAACTCCTGGACATTCATAGTTTTATTTGTGCCATCGAATTTAACACCCCATTTAGCGAGTTTAAATCTGTCCAGCTGCTCACTCTGATTTGGTACTGACATGGCCAGTTGATAATTAGGCTGCTGCGGTTGACACTCTGGGACAGACCAAGCGTCTTGGGGATGCGCGCTGCCTCCTTGGCTGTAGCTATAAACTTGTGACATACTCTGCTGAGGTACCGACTGAATTTGTGCTGTCTGTTGCTCAGCTTGCAAAATGTTCATATGCTGCTGAAATGGCGGCTGTATTTGCCGTGGCTGTTGACTATATGAAAGCGGATTGTGCTGCTGTAATACATTCTGCTGCTGCTGTTGATATGCTAACTGCGGTTGCTGCCCAAGTACTTGCGTTGCAGTTAAGCCTGACGGTGGTCGTTGCGTCTGCTGCGCTGCCACAGAGTATTGGGGAGCTGGAACTAACGGTGGCGGTCGCGCCAAAACATTTTGTATTTGCCCGGAGGCATTTTGTTGCTGATTATACCCAGTCACAGCAGAAGGCCGGAAACCAACTGGTGGCTGGGTAAACGTTGACTGAGCCTGAGTATGTCCAGGCAGTATACCGTCTACGCTTAGACCTATGTTTGAAGCTGCTGCTGGGGCCTGATTAAAAGTTGCGTGTGACAACAGAGCCTGCTTAATTTCCACCAAGGCTCTTTGAATTTTATTATCAATCTCTTGCATCAACCTCACCTGGCAAAGACCGACTGAAGCCTCAACAATGTTCTGGATGCTACCTGTACTTATAGGCATCTCGGTTACTGAGCTGTTGCGTACTTCTTCGCGTAATTCTCGTCGTATATTTTGGGCAGTAATGCTATTGAAGGTTGGCGAAATCACCGTCTGGTCGGCACTTTCAGAGCTAATGGAGCAGTCATGGGAAACCGAGGTTGACAAAATTGGGTTATTTATCGTTGCAAATGTAGCAATATTGGTTGCAGCGGACGTTGGGTTTGCTAACGTCGAAACTGTTACCGTGGTAGCAGTATTCGTACTACAAGTTGTATTTGCTGTTGACGTAGGCATACTATTTGTGTCCAACAATAGCTTGCTGGCACGCCGTGTTAAAGGCATTAAAAAAAAACTATGTAAAAGAAATTAAAATAAAAAAACCCCCACAAAAAAATGGTATAGCTAGAAATGGTATAATAACTTGTCTAAAATAAAAAAAAAATCGCCACTAAATAACAATACGAGACTTCTACCAATTCCTAGATAGAGTTTATCTCCAACCATAAAAGAAAAAAGCAAAAAAAAATTTAAGAAAATGATCAATTAAATCTTAACAAAAGATTGGTATTAAAAGAAAACAACCTGATTTGGAAACAAGCGGTAGTATTTCGGATAAGGTACAAGTTGCAAGGTAAGTAACTATTTGTGATATTTTTTATGTGCGTGTTTGTACTAATGAAATTGGTTTACAATTTTTCAGGAGAAAGCCCTAATAGACGAATATCATGGAAACTTTTGGAAAAATTGTGCTGGTTTCAACCATCAGAAAGGCTTGGGTAACGCAAATATAAAGTTATGATGTCAAATCTCTACTTTACTGCCTATCACCTTTCATTTCTGATGTTGGATTCAACTTAGAAGTGTATCCCAAAGGATCACGTAAGAAAAAAAAGGAATTATCCACTATTCTCTATATTACTGAGCTTGAACTGCTATAAAAGGGGGAATCTCTATCATTTCCCTCAACATGAGCAATTAAAAACCTAGTCTAGCATTCGAGTACGTTTTAGTAATTAAGACTCATGAGGACGGGACATGATAGAGACATACGAATCTACCACTTTCCATGGAAATAACGTTCACAACATATGTCGCAACACGATTCAAGGTGCTTAGCCTTGGATTTCGGGACTTACGTATGCGCGATTTGCATTTTCCATAAAATTTGAGAGATTCGTAAAAACTATTATTCTCCGCTAGAAAGCGTTGCAAAGTTAGGGACTCTAACTTAACCTAACTGACCTACGCTACTAGTAAAAGGAATGAACCAAAAACGTCCTCTGGGACTTGCTTCGGGCCCCACGTTGGGCGCCATTTTTGTAGTGGTATTTGGTATAAAAAAAGGTATAAATTAAATAAGTACCTGACTAGAGTGGCCAGATCGTCGGCGGTGCTGGCATGCTGGCAGGTGCTCCGGCTATCGCTCGCCGTCTTGGGTCGGTTCTTGCCAACGTTTCGGCCTAGTTTACCACACAAAAAAATCATGCCAGACTTCCACAAAACTAATAAAAAAAATATATATGGAGCCCGAAGCAAGTCAGAGTCCCTTCCTACACATATACAAACACGTCTATCACCATCTGGCCGGTGTTGTGACCAGGAATTTTCCCACCCTCTTGAGGCTATAAAACCTCACCATGGCATCGTATTTAAATTAAATTTTGGATGCCCCTAACTCGCCTTGCAACCTTCCTACCCTACTTACCTCTAAAAAAACTATTCCTTCATACTAAATGAAAGTTTTTAAATTCAGATTATAGATTTACACATTTTACAAAATTTATTTAGATTTCAAACAAAACTAAAAGGATTGACAAAAATTTTCGCGCTGGATTTTCTTTTAAACATTTAATTTTGAAAAATTTAAAAAGCAACAAAATTATTATCTGCTGACAACTTAAATCGGTGGTTCAGGCTGCTGCTTTTACTTATTTGTTCACCGTTTTCGCTCTGAAATTCTGGCTTTACGGACACAGCGTGTTGGGCCACCGGATTGCCAGTCCGTCCGTTTTTCAGTCTTGTTCGGGTTTTTGGTAGGTATCAATTAAAATTTGCTGTTTATATATATATATATTAATTTCACCCTGATTGAAATGTTTTTTTTTTTTTATTTAGGGAAGACACTTAAACTAGGGCAACTAACCCGTATCGCGGGGACGAGAATAAAGGCCTGAGCTCAACCCTATGGACGCGCACTCTGGATCAAATTACCCAGAGGAATGTTTCGCAGACGGTAAGTAAAATGGATTCCCTAATGGGTTTAAAGTACAATATACATATATAATAAATATATCAGTTTGTAAATTCGTTCGCAGTTGGTCTGTTAAGCGTCCAGAGTCAGCGGCAAAATACCTGGCATCGCCGGATGGCGATGCTTATACAAAAAAAATGATGATTTGGTCCCTCGTTGGGTGTGAAAGGCGCAGTGTGGCTTTGGTAAGACAACGTTGCTTTGTTAATTTTTCAATAATTAGTATTATTTTCAAAAAGTTTTGTTTTTTTCTTTGTTTTTCAAAATTATTGTTTCGTTTTAGCTTTTAAATAGAGTTTTTTTTTTTTTATTAACTTTTCACATGTAAATGTATGTACTTTAAGTAAATGCGATTAGCCATCTTTTAACTTAATTTAAAAAAAATGTTTTTTTTTTTATTTTAAATAAATAATCGCTGTGGCGTAAATAAAAATCTTTAAAAACTTAAACAAAATGCTTGTTTTTCCTGTTTTATTTCCACTAGCAACCGGTGAAGAATGTAGATTTATTTCTTTTCCCGCTGGACCACTAACACACCATCTCTTTAAGACAATCAAAAAGGAAGGAAGACATTTTCATTTTTACGTACCAAGAAACTTCTTGGGCGCCATGATAATCTGACTCCATTTCTTTTGTCAGCAATACCAGTTCCATTATAAAAAAATTATCTAAAATTCTTCCTCTTTTTTCTTCTGTTGTACAGAAAACATTTATAAGACAGCTGTTCCTTTGGCGTGGCCAACCTACCTAGCTATCAAACACTACAGGGTGCACACGACATACTTCACCACTAGGAATTGTTATTTATAGGCGTGTTATAAACTTTAGATTATTTTTCAGCAAAATTCTTGCAAATTTGTTCTTTACACATATAATAATTTTGTGTGGTTATGAGCGGGCACCAGCAACCAAGGGTTTAAGTGCTCACGTATACAATACAGTTAAAACACTCAGCACATGCAAGACAGCTCTCAACAAATAGAGCTAGCTAAAAAGGAATAATTGAAAAAGAAGCGACAACGTTTAGGACGTGACTTTTTAACAATTAAAGAAGATCAGGTGTTGATAAAACAAACAGAAAATGAAGCTAAGGATATGAATTTATGTAGGGCTATGCTTTGATGCTTTCAGAATTGAGAAAAACAAATCATATGCACCTATCGCCCCCACCAATTTATACAAATCCAGTTAGTTTTCCGGACAGAAGGTGACATAACAAAAAACAACGCACCTAAAATAAGACGCGTCCTTCATATACGAACGTTAGCTCTCCGTCAGCAGCAACATCAACACCACACGTAAGGACACAGCTTAGGATTAGGGGGGAGAGATGTTGAGAGGCACCTTCGTATTTTTAGGTAAATCAAAATGAATAAATACGTACTAATGAAAAAGGACTCTTTTTTTGGCAAGTCAGCTATTTATTTATTTCAATTATTTATTTTTAAGAAATGCTGATTTTGTATAATCAGCATTTTTAGCGTTAAGAATTAAGTATAAATATTGATTAAGAATTGTTAGGAATTGGAGTTGTAAATTAGAAGTTGAAACAAGTAGTTATAACCTGAAATTCCTACGGGACCTTTCAAGTTAAAAAAATAAAATAATATTGATCATAACCTGAAACTCCTACAGGACGCTACGGGTTATATAAGTAAATAAAATTAATAAAATAAATAATAAATCAGACAGTGTTCTTCTTTTTTCACAACAACTCTAACAGGCTTTGGTGGTTTGTAAATTATTCCATATGTACTTGTTTGTTTATTTTTTTTTTTGTTTAAAAAGTTTAAAAGTTTTCTTTTGTTTAAATGTTCTTAAATTAATAATTAACACATATACATATACAGTGTTTGAAGTAAATAGGAAGAGCCAATTAATTAATTTTGTTTTTATAGTATTTGGTTTTAAAATAAATAAATACTTTTAAGGTGAAAAAATAGTTTCACAACTATCCAGGTATAGTAATTTTTTTATTCTTTTACTGGGCCACTAGCACACCTTGTCTAGAAGATAGTCAAAAAGGAAGGGGCAAAATTTTCATTTTTGGCGTACCAAGAAAGTTTTTGGGGCGCCATGTAAATTTGACTCAAGTTATTTGTTAGCAATACTGATTCCATTATAAAAAAGAAATTTTTCTAAAAAGCTTCTTCATGTTTTTTGCCAAACAAAATACATTAAAACGTGCAGCTGTTCAATTAGTGTGGCCAACCTGCCTATCAGACCGATACTACAGGATGCACACGATACCAGATAAGTTTCAGCTTTTTATTTCAAAATTTTATGTTTTACATAACATTCTTATTCATTTTTTCCTAAACTATTTTTCCTACTTATTCTATGGTTTATTTTACTTATATTTCTATTACTTATTAGTTGTTTGCGTTTCGGAGACCTAGTATAATGTCAATAGTAATATCGTATTCATTTGTAATGCATTTTTAGAAACCTAAATAAATCAATTAAATAATCTGATTATTACACTTCTACTTTATGAAGTCACTTTGTTTAAGGGTGATTACTTCAACTCATTGCAATGTTTATGATGTTTTTATTATAAGACAGACCTGTTATAAATCGCACAGCTTAAAACAGTGTGTTTTATTTTATTGAATTCATTTTTACGTTCTTAATGCTGTTTTTATGAACTGTTTATAGCACAGATTTAATGTTCTGTAAAGAAAATTTTTGCCGTGTTAACTCTTTTACTGCCCATTTGCGTAGTTGTGCTTTCTTGTAAATACGATATTCGTACCAGCGTTTAATAAAACGCTATACCGACTTTAATTAAATTGAAACCATAGACATATCTTCACCCAGAGAGTAAACGAGGCTATATATCCAATTTTATTTCTTAATTATTAACATTTCATCGAACAGATAAGCCGTTTATTTATAGCGGTGGTAAAACCTTCGACAATGACCCACGTTTTGTCTATCCAGATTCAGTGCCTGCACACCGGAGGACTGGTTTCTTTTATTATGGGAATGGTAGATTAAATTTTAACAACAAGTTATTTTTAGCCCATCTCAAAAAAAGAAGAATGGTATCAATTTACTGAATGTTGCTTTTTATGTTTGTGCTGCAGAACTCAGTCATTTCTAAACCAAGTTAAATAAAATTTTTTGCACTTTGACAGGACTTTAAAAGATAAAAAATTGCCTATAACTATAGTTCCAAATAGCAAAAACTAAAATAAAACATAATTTAAAAATCTAAGGGTTCCCTCGAAAATTTAGCTATATTTTGAATAGTTACAGACAAAGGCTTAAAAATTTTATAGAATATCGATTCAAAATTACAAATTAAAGTGGTTTGTGTCCCGCTTGATGAAATTTAATGTATATGTATGTAAAATTTTGAACTGTTATAGCCAGATAGTTGAAATTTACAAAGAACCCTTATTGCTTATTCCGCTATAATAACAATGATAGCATTTGTCTTTGTAAAAAAAAGGATTTACCAATATATAATTTACTTGATGTTGGTGGCAAAACCTTGGAACCGTTATAGATAGACAGCTAAAACTTACAATAAACCTGTATTGCTATGTCCTCTATAACAACAAACATGAAATTTTAAAAAAATTTAAAAAATGAAGAGATGCTCCCATTATTGCTGTTAGTTGATCTTCATCGCCCTTTCTTTTGAACCGTTACATAAACCCACTTAAAAATTAGACGGAAAAACTACTACCACTTTTCTTATATAATAAGAAGTATAAATATTTGTAATTATTAATTAAGGGGTGTTACAAAAGTTGATATGGCCAAACTGATAAACCTTTTTACACAGACCGTTGAAATTAACAAGGAACTTCCATTGCTGAGTCCGCTTAACAAGTAGTAAATTTTTAATTAGAAATTGACGGGTGTCCTCATAACTGGTTAGTTAGCCCTATACGACCCTATCTGCAAAACCGTTATGGACAAACTCTTTAAAATTAAAGGAAATGTCCATTACTATATTTAGTATTGTAGTGTGACTGGTCGGTTAATGTTACTATCACATAAGTACTGTAATAAACAGTCTAAATTGCCGACACACTGGCATTCACAACAATAAGCTCATGTTACACTGTACACATGCAGTTGAATAAAACAAAAGACAAGTGGTTTGCAAAATAATGCAACGATCAGCATTTTCTCATTGCATACAAAATATTTGTTCTATTTAAGTAAATTTGTAAAAATAGAAATAATAAGAATTTAATAATTCCACTCAAACCTGAATTTTGTAAATTACTCAAAATTCATGATTGCCTGGTATTTTACTAAAGTTAAGATATAGATAAATTAGGTTAAGTATAGAAATAAGAGGTTGAGTGTTATTTGTAAAAATACTCAACCAAATAGTATATAAGAAGTAGCTCTAATCGCGGAGCACTAAGCTAAAAATAAAATAAACATTTTGTTTAAACTCTACATGGCGATCCTGCCAGTTTGGAAGTGCTCATTTTAACAAAGCACCCAACAAAAGAAATTATATCAGTTCTGGCGGACAAGCTAATAGCCGCCAAAGAAGAGTCCTGCCTGGCTAAAAGGCATAGGAAGAAAAAGGGATAAGCCAACAGCCGCCAGAGAAGAGTCCTGCCTGGCCAAAAGGCATGGTACAAGCCAATAGCCGCCAGAGAAAAGTCCTGCCTGGCCAAAAGGCATAGGAAGAAGAAGGATAAGCCAACAGCCGCCAGAAAAGAGTCCAGCCTAGCCAAAAGGCGCAACAAAAACAAAAGGATATATATACTTATAAATAAATGTATAATATTTTAATTTTAACTTTAACGAAGTGCACTAATCACGGTGCACTCCAAGGGCCTGTAAGCGTTAACCGCTCGAGGCAAAACAATTTTTTTTTGAGGAGTTTTTGTAATCTAATTAAAATATTATTATAAAGAATGTCTAAAATTGGTCCACAGCCGTTAACCATAGAGCAATATAAAATAAGACAACAAAAGAGGGAATCGGCTAATAAAACGGCAATCCCAAAAGTGTCAAAACCCAAACGACGAGGGGGTTACACTAATAAGTTAAAAAGGGAAAAAGCGCTTCTTCTCAGAGAAGTAAAATCAAAGCCACCACCAAGTTGGGAACGCGCTACCAAAATTTGGGAGCGCATTAATGAAATACATGGTTTACTAAAAGCATTATTAAATAAAAAACACTAATTTTTTTTAACAACGATATGCATAGATAATTTAAGAATATTTAAGTTATATATATATTATTATTATTATTATTATTATGTTCCAATAAATAAAATATTTTAGTACATAAAATGGTTAAGAGCAAAAATCCTATTAGTTTTAAGGAAGAAAAGGAAAAGCAAATTAGTATAGAAAAACAAATTGAAATGTTAGCAGAACTATGGAAACTTATAGGCATTAAAGAAATTCCCACAATAATAGATATAGTAGAAAAACCAAGATTAGAAGAAGAAATGGTTAGAATGATTAGATGGTCTGAACAATGGGAAAAGAGCAATCAAAAATAGAACACCCAAATGCCAACGTGGTCAATGAGGTGGAGGTAGTACAGGAAAAAACAAATTTGCTAACTATTGAAATTTGTTTAATAATAATAACTATATTATTAGGCCTCAACTTTTTTTTGAGAATTTACGCAATACATAGTAGAAGATTGAAAAAACGATATTTGAGTAGAGCAAACGGTCTGGACAAAATCTAAAGAAAAAAAAATAGTATATTACAAAAGGCAAATGGAATGGCAAGATGTAATTAACAAGGCAAGGATAAAAAAAGAAAATTTTGACCGAGCGTACAAATGTCTAAACATAGATAGACCAATTAAGGAAGAAACTACAAAGACTCACTTTGAAAATTTGTGTCAATGTCTAGAAGAGATAAGAGTATTATTCAACGTACATTTTCATATTCTCACAAAAGCTCATAAAACAGCAGCTGAATCATTTTTCCAAGACGTAACAAATATAACACTAAAGCTAGCCACGAGGAAAGGAATAGAAATAGATTTACCAACTTCTATACATGAAGCAATACAAATTCACATTACCCAGTCCAGACGTACAAACAAATAATATGACACAAACAATAGTCGACTTTCTAGGCACAGCCTCAAAACTTATCTCTGATTTTGACGGGAAATCCGAAAATCTACGTTCTTTTATAGACTCGTTAACACTGGTTGACTCTATAAAGGGAACGCATGAATCGGTAGCGGTATCCCTTATAAAAACTAAGCTGGAAGGGAACGCTAGAAACTTAATAGACACTGAAAGCACTATTGCAGAAATTATTACTAAATTAAACAACACTGTAAAAAGAGAATCTGTTGAAGTGCTTACGGCGAAAATAATGAATATAAAACAAAACAATAAAACTGCAAACGCCTATTGCAACGAAATAGAAAATTTTCAAAACAACTATAAAACGCATATATTGCGGATAAATTGCCCTTAGAAATTGCTACGAAATATTTAACTCAAACAGCAGTAAAGACTTTTTTTATTACTAAATTAAACAACACTGTAAAAGGAGAATCAGTTGAAGTGCTTACGGCGAAAATAATGAATATAAAACAAAACAATAAAACTGCAAACGCCTATTGCAACGAAATAGAAAATTATCAAAACAACTAGAAAACGCATATATTGCGGATAAATTGCCCTTAGAAATTGCTACGAAATATTCAACTCAAACAGCAGTAAAGACTTTTACCAAAAACTGTACCATAGATAAGGTTAAACTTATAATGGAAGCAGGACAATTCAACAGCATGAATGAAGCTGTTAGTAAATTTGTTAATAGTTGCACTGAAGCAACTGGTCAGCAAAATGCAATACTACACTTAGGGCAAAGACCCAACTTTAGCAATTTCCATAAGAACACAAGATTTAGAAACAGAAATAATTTCCAAAGATTTAATAGAGGCAATGCAAATAATAATAATAATAATAATAATAATAGAAAGAATTGTTACAACAACCGTAATAGACAAAGCCATTATAACCAAAGAAATAGGAACTACGTTCACGCAACAGAAACAAATGACAATGATTCGGAAAACTCGAATCCTCCCCTAAGGTCAATTCAGTATTTAACAAAATATACAATCTAAACCTTAACTTATGTTTCTTCAATTACATTCAAATCTACACCAAACACACAAGCGTAAAATTACTAATAGACACAGGAGCAGACATATCACTTATAAAAACAAATTATGTTATTGCTAGTAATATTAACACTAATAACACAACAACACTAAGCGGAATAGGACAGGGAAAAATTAAGTCAATAGGAAAAATTTTTCTAGAATTAAAATTTGAAAATTTCTGTATACCGCATAATTTTAAGGTAGTGCAAAATAACTTTCCCATACCTTGTGATGGAATCATCGGTATGGATTTTATCAAAAGGTATAACTGCGTATTAGATTTTAATAAATACTGCGATTACCTTTTAATATTCCGAAACCTATAGAAATTCCGATTACGAATACATGCAATGAAATAATATTACCACCTAGATCAGAAGTTGTACGTCAAATTAAATTAAATTCTTTAGAAAGCGAACTTCTAATACCAAATCAAGAGCCTTCGCCAGGCATTTTTATTGCAAATACTCTGGTAAAAACAAAATACGCATTTATTCGTATCATGAATACTACTAATAATGTAATCACAATTTCACAAAACAATATCAAAACTGAAAATATCACTGATAATGAAATAATTAAAAATCAAAGAAACAAAAATAAAAATAGAAAAACAGAAGTCTTAAATATTCTAAATAAAAATTTTCCATACCAATTTAAGGAAACGTTAATTAATCTTTGCTCGAAATACACTGATATCTTTGGTCTAGAAACAGAAACAGTTACAACTAACAATTTTTATGAGCAAAAGTTAAGAGTAAAAGATAGACAACCTACTTACATTAAAAATTATCGTATTCCGTATTCACACAAAGAAGAAATTGAGAGACAGGTTAAAAAACTTATAGTAGAACCGTCACAGTCCGAATATAATAGTCCGATTTTACTAGTCCCAAAGAAATCAATTCCGGGTTCTGAACAGAAAAAATGGAGACTAGTTATAGATTACAGACAAATAAACAAAAAGCTTATAGCAGACAAATTCCCGTTACCTCGGATAGATGATATTCTCGACCAATTAGGTAGAGCTAAATACTTTTCATGTTTAGACTTAATGTCAGGATTCCACCAGATTAGCTTAGAGAAAAACCCAAACACGTCCTTTTCAACAAACAATGGATCTTTTCGATTTACTAGACTTCCTTACGGTCTAAAAATAGCACCTAATTCTTTTCAAAGAATGATGACTCTTGCATTCAGCGGTCTTAAGCCAGACCAAGCCTTCCTTTACATGGATGATTTAGTCGTTCTTGGATGTTCAGAGAAGCACATGCTTTCCAATTTAACTGGTGTCTTTGAATTATGCCGAAAACATAATCTAAAATTACATCCAGAAAAATGTTCATTTTTCAGGAAAGAAGTAACTTACCTTGGTCATAAATGCTCGGACAGCGGAATTCTTCCAGACGATAGTAAACATGCGATAACCGAAAACTATCCAACTCCAAAAGATGCGGATAGCGCGAAGAGATTTGTAGCTTTCTGCAATTACTATCGCAGATTCATTAAAAACTTCTCAGAATATTCCAGACATCTGACAAAACTATCAAAGAAAGGTATATCATTCAACTGGACTAAAGAGTGCGATTATGCATTTAAATATCTTAAAAAGGCATTAATGAGTCCAACACTGCTACATTATCCAGACTTCACAAAAGAATTTTGTATAACAACAAACATGCTTGTGGAGCAGTCCTTACACAAGAATTTGAAGGCAAACATTTACCAATTGCTTATGCTTCAAAAACTTTCACTCAAGACGAAAGCAATAAGTCAACCATCGAACAAGAGTTAACTGCTACACACTGGGCTATTACTTATTTCAGACCATACATCTATGGCAAACATTTCACTGTCCGTACAGACCATAGACCACTGTCATACTTATTTTCAATGAAAAACCCAAGTTCTAAACTAACAAGAATGCGTCTAGATCTTGAAGAATATGACTTTACAGTAGAATACCTTAGGGGAAAAGACAATTACGTAGCGGACGCACTGTCGCGCATAACCATACACGACTTCAAAGACATGACAGAAAAATCCAATTCAATTTTAAGAATCACAACAAGATCCATGACAAATAATACCTCCAATAAACCACAGAACAATATTAATAATAATAATGAAAAGCCCAATGTGTACGTACCTATTAAAAATTCTGACGTCAGAAAATATTGTAAACTAAAGATTACGCCTACAAGAAGTTACATTAAAATAGGAAAAACTGTAATCACATTTATAAATATTGATGATATATTTACTAATGGGAAATTTGACTTAGGACAATTTTTCCCTAGGCTAGAAAAAGTGAAAATTAAGAAATTACAAGTGGCACCTACCGAGAAAATTTTCGAATTTATCTCAATAAATAATTTTAAAGAAATGGGCAATAAAATGTTAAATAAATTAAAAATAGCGCTATTAAATGAGGTGACCCAAATAAATAACAAGAATGCCAAGGCAATTCTAGATATTATGCGGAAATATCACGATGATCCCGTAGAAGGAGGACATTGTGGAGTGTATAGAATAGAAATAGAATAGAAAAGATAAAGAGGTTTTACTATTGGAAAAATATGTCAAAAGACATAACAAAATATGTAAAATCATGTCAAAAATGTCAAACATCTAAAACTACCAAACATGTCAAGAGTCCAATGATTCTTACACCAACACCTGTACAAGCATTTGATACAGTGTTTGTAGACACAATAGGACCATTTCCACGTTCAATCCATGGAAACGAATACGCTATTACAATAATATGCGATTTAACAAATTATCTATTAACCATACCTATACAAGACAAAAACGCCAAAACAGTTGCTAAAGCAATATTTGAAAATTTCATTCTTACCTACGGTCCAATGAAGACGTTCATATCGGACATGGGTACTGAATACAAAAATGCTATATTGATGGAACTATGTAATCTACTTAAAATTGAAAAAATTAACCTCAACAGCACATTATCACCAAACCTTAGATACGATAGAAAAAAGTCACAGAACTTTTAACGAATACGTACGGTCTTACATATCTGTAGATAAAACCGACTGGGATGAGTGGCTCAAATATTTTACATATTGTTTCAATACAACACCATCGACAGTACACAATTACTGTACTTATGAATTAGTTTTTGCAAAACTACCCAATATGTTTCAACAATTCAATGAGGTAGATAGAATAAGTCCATTATACAATGTAGATAACTATGCGAAAGAGCCTGTAAAAGAGCTAGAATATTATTAGATAGAAATAAGATATTACAAAAAGAAAATTATGATAAGGAAACGTCAGCATATAACTTTAAAATAGGAGATTTAGTTTTACTTAGAAATGAAGTAGGTCATAAATTGGATAATCAATATAAAGGACCATTTAAAATTAAGAGAATAGATTTAAGAGATAATGTAACCATAGTTGATAAGACAACCAATAAAGAACAAACTGTTCATAAAAATAGACTTAAGATCGGTTAATGTTACTATCACATAAGTACTGTAATAAACAGTCTAAATTGCCGAAACACTGGCATTCACAACAATAAACTCATGTTACACTGTACACATGCAGTTGAATAAAACAAAAGACAAGTGGTTTGCAAAATAATGCAACGATCAGCATTTTCTCATTGCATACAAAATAACTGTTCTATTTAAGTAAATTTATAAAAATATAAATAATAAGAATTTAATAATTCCACTCAAACTTGAATTTTGTAAATTACTAAAAATTCATGATTGCCTGGTATTTTACTCAAGTTAAGATATGGATAAATTAGGTTAAGTATAGAAATAAGAGGTTGAGTGTTATTTGTAAAAATTCTCAACCAAACAGTATATAAGAAGAACAATTTGTTAGAATAGACAAGAGTTAAATAAACATCGCTAAGTAGCTCTAATCGCGGAGCACTAAGCTAAAAATAAAATAAACATTTTGTTTAAACTCTACAGTATAATAACAAATGTAAATAATAAAAATTATTAATTAAAGTGCGCCCTAATAGGTAATGTAATTTAATGAAATGGCAACTCTGCACTGACTCGAAGTACAACTTTTTTAATGGCACCTCGTTTTCAATTAAATAAAAATTTTATTTTTGATTACAAGAATAATATAGACATTTTACCGTTTTATGATAAATAATAGTATGTGCACTTGTCTTTCTCAATAAATGTTACAAATTACACAACATTTCCTGTAAAGAAGAAAATAACAAAAAACGTAGTGAAACATAACCTTGAAATATTATGGATTCTCAAAAAATAACTTTTGACCAAACGTTCCTGTTTTGCAGCATCTTTAACAATAATTCCGGCACAAACAGACTGCGTTTCCTGGACTATTTTCAAACGAAAACTAAATAGTTTCCTTGAAGATAAATTGGAAAACGTAGTAAAAAATTAGGGAATTACTCTTATATCGATTGAAATTCAACAACTTCGCAGCGACAACACTCGTCTTCGAAAAGAATTACAGTATATGAAAAACAGGTTGGAACTTGTTGAAAAAGAAAGCAGGCGCAACAAAATTATAGTAAGTAGTCTTAAAAGTAATCTTGTTCCCGAAATGTTAAATGAATTTAATGGAATTTGCAACAACCTTCTTAAAATATCTGTAAATGTTGTCGAGGCCCGGAAAACTGCTTCTGGAAAATTCTCTCTGCTTTCACTGAATTCACCTAGAGAAGTAAATAAAATTATTAGTCAAAGACATTTTCTGGAAGGGTCAAAAGATATATCAATAAGGATTTTACAGCTGAAGATCGATCTAAAAGTTATTTTATAAAATAAATTGACAAAATGCTAAAAGCGCAAATAGAAATGTGAAAATTTGTTTGGCGGCTATCTCATCTTAATATTTAACAAACAATTTCCTGGATTGAAGGAAAAGTCATTGCAACAAATAAGCTCGATACTGAATTTTGCATTATGAATGTTCCGTGGTTATAAAAGCCGAAGTACCTGGCCTCTGCACAAATTCTCGATAGTAGCTTGTTGATTGATACACCCTTGGTCATCCCTACAAGATCGGCTATAGATACTATTTTAGACAGCAAAAGTAAAAAATTGTTAGCCTCGTTAGAAAACTATGGCATTATTGTAAATGGTCAAATATTTAATGATTTAGAAGGAGAAAATACTTTCTGCGGTGTTATGGGAAGTTCACTAATTGATTAATGCTCTTGTTCGCTAAATATTTTAAAACTATTAAAGAGCTTTAAAATCTCTAGTAACCTTACTCCGATCACATGTCTTTAATTCTCTCTTTGTCGGTGGATGATAACTCTCTCATCAAAGATTTGGTACTACCTCCTAAACTTATCTGGCTTCCCGAATTTGTTAATAGGTACAAATTAAACTTAAAAAGTCTTTCCAACCGCGAATGCTTATACCCTTCTTTAGACATTCAAGAAGAGATCAATTTTTGTTGTAAAAAAATACGTACAGTCACTGGAAATAGCTTAATTAAGAAACGTTTTAAACCTAAAAATGGATGGTATGACTTTCAATATAAAAACGACCGTAAACGAATGCACAAAAGACAATGAATATCGTAAGACTAATTCGGAAACTAGTAGAAGATCTTTTGTAAAATGTGGGCTCAAATATATCAAGTTATGTAATGAAAAACGCATAGACACAAAATGATGAATATTGTAAAGCAAAATAACGCTAGCAACAGTCGCCACTGGTGGAAACTATCGAACTCACTGAAAAAGTTTCAATTGAAAGTAGGAAATAACCTGAGTATTGCTCATTTCCATGAACATTTCAGATCACTGTTATCTAATTTAGAATTCAATAGTAATATCTCTTGCTCCGTTGCTAATATTATTGATCCTTTTCTTGACTAAGCATTTTAGATGAGAGCTGACAAGTAAAAGAACTAAATAAAGCGACATATCAGTAGTGCGATTCACTATGCGTTTTAAACCACAATTGTTTCGTTTAAAAATGTTAACCACAAAATTAACCATTTTGCTATTCACTAACACTTTAAACGAAATCTTTTGGTGTTTAAAGCAAGCTGCTTCAGTCAGCTGTTATTTTTAGCAAAACAAATTGTGGTTTATTAACAGCAGCATTTTTTGTGTGGTTTAATCTGTTTAAAAAAGTGTTTGTTTATTATGTATATGTATTGGTTTTATAACATTTTATTTATATGCCTCTTTTATTAAATAAAACCCTTTTTTAATAATTTTGTGAAATGCAGCAACTTTATTCATTTATATATTTATTATTGAAAAAAAAAACAGTTGTACACTGGCAGTGAATAACGTTAAAAAATTAAAAACTCAATAAAAAGATAAAGCATTCAATGAAATAAAAAAAAAATAAAAATAATAATGTACAAAGCAAAAAATTCATTAAAAAATAATTAAAACAAAAAATTCACTGGTTGACCGCTTTAACCGCCCACCAAGACTATTTAGCTTTTCGGACAATTCGCTCCACTTCTTGTCGCACTCCAATTTTCCATGGAGCTTTTTAAATTTACCGTCAGCAAGTCCCGTTCTACTTGAAAATTTAAAAGCATTTACTAAATGAATAAAATACATTATAATTTTCTACTTACTTTGCACAAAACTATTTAAAATTTATTAATCACAAGGTTTTTGTTTTGTTGTTTTTGTATTTTTGTTTGTTATTTTCTCCTATTTTAACATTTCTCTTGGCAGAGTTGCCGTGTAATATCAATTTGAATAGAGAGAAATATAAAACTGTTTACAATGGTTATAAATAAGTTAGTGAATCACATAGTGGTTAGTGCAAACGATAAAATGTGTGATTAAAGTTAACACCTTTTAAAGTGTTAAAAGTTAGTGAATCGCACTACAGGGCTGAATATCCTATGACTTCTTTAAATATGCAACAAAAAGTTTTAAGTGAGATTCTTATGTTGTTTAACTGTATTTTTCTTAAAGAAGACATACCAGATTTATTAAGCGTTCTATAATAATTATCTTATTTAAGAAAGGTGATTTTAACACCTTAGCGAATTATAGAATGTTATCTCTTCTTGACTCAATTTATAAAATTTTTACATGTTTTATCCTTAACCGTATTAACAGTTGGCTAGAATGTCACAATATATTTCAATCCTCAAAAACGACTCCACTGTTGACAATTTATTAAATTTAATTAGTATTGTAAATCTTAACATTAACTTGAAGAAGACGACATATGCTTTTTCGTTGCTTTTTCTTCAGCGTTTGATGTAATATCTGGAAACTTACTATCTTATATGTTAGGCCATTCATGTCTATCTCGAAAACTCGTACGACCATTAGAGAAACTTTATATTAATTAGCCAGGTTTGGGATGGTGCCTCTTTGTCAGACCCTTTTAGAGTAACGCAAGAGTTAGCAAAACTGTTATCAAAATATTACTACACGTAGATGACTTTATTTTATTATCAGACATTGCAACTATGTTGCAGCCACTGACTAATGCTTTGTTTATTGACTGCAATCGGTAGGGTCTTAAAATAAATCTGAGTCCAAGATAGTGAGTTTCACAACTAGAACGAGAATTAGTCATGGTCTCTCTTGGAAATATGCAGATAATGAAATTGAGATTGTAAACGAATATAATATCTTGGTATTATTTAGACTTACAATTTGTCCTTTAGAATTGCATCAAAACTCGCTTCGTCTATATTTGCAAACACTCCAATTGGCTAAAATACATCCTCCACCCAAAAATAAATCTTTCAAACAAATTGAATATTATCAATAAGGTTTTATGGCGCTTAGTTATAGAATATTTCATAAAGAGAGTTCTATATCTTCCGCGAAATATGCCCAATTAAATGCCTCATTTAAGAACCACTATACCTCCAATTTATCTTGGAACCTTAAACATTCACCTAAGTTATATCAGGAAGATATTCGACCTACCATCAAAAAGACTTCCACGAATATTAGCAGAAGAAACGGTTAAAAAATACTTACTGGTTGTCTGTTAAAGAAAATTGTATAGCAAAGAGGGGACTACTTTTGATAACGAAACTTGGCGAACCAGTTTCCGGTTCTCAATCTTGTTTCGTTAAGAGACTTTGAACTCGAATATTGTAAAACAAATGCCAGAAACTCACGTTTCCATGATATGTACTCTTCTTTGTTAAATGACATACAACCATATTTTTGTGAACTTTACTTAGCTTCCTTGTAGGTTTTATTTTAAAACGCCGGCCGTTTTCAAGGTAACGTTAACAGCCTATGTTCTTTACATAATCTTAATTAAATTGAGGACACATATCATTTTCTTGCGTAATCTCTGGTTGAAGTTTAAGATATCTTAAATGTTAAAGATTATATGAGATTTATAAATTTTTGTTAATTTTTATAAAATATAGAGACTTAGTTTATTTGAACTCCGATAATCCTTTTTATGTTTTTAATTACTATAAATTCAAAGCCATCAGACACACTAATTAGGTTTATATCTATCTAAGATATACTATTATCAACAGAAAACAATAATATATCAAGTAAATTTTTGCAATAAGTTTATAATCACAAAATAAATTCTAGTTAAAATTCTAATTTAATGTATATGGACAATCTTCTGAACAGTTACAGAAAAACGCTTAGAATTTAAACAAATTTAATTTTACTGTGTATAATATAAAAGAGTTTGCGTGCTTTGAGGTTGTTTTTTTTTGTAAGAATTATTTATAAAGAGATTTGGATATTCTTAATAATTTGCTAGGCTGGCAGATGTGTTCCATTTTGCATCTACTTTGTGAGATTCTACCTTCAAAGACAGGCACATGTGCCTTCTGACATACGTACATACACGAATATTCTGACGTGTTGTAATTGTTAAATATCTATTGTTTTTCCTTAAAAAACATCCTTGTACTTATCCTCAAACATGTGGTAGTTTTTTTGTTTGTTTTGTAAGCTAAATTGATGCATCTAAGCGAACAAGACTGAATATACAGCAATAAAGCACATGCAAAGTTTAAAACATTTGGCGGTGTCGAAATTATCAAAAATGTCTAATCTTTTTATATAAAACACATACTTTTTTCAATGAAATTAAACTTTAAATCCATAAGATTTGAACCTATTTTCCATACAATATATTTCAAAGTATTGAAAAACATGCAATCTATTTACACATAAATATATGTACATGTGATTTTATTGTGAATTCTTATTGAAGTAAGTTTTTTCCCACAAAACTGTGACAGTATTGACTGGTAACATGAATCAATTTTAAGTCTTGACACAAACAGTAAAATTGAAATGAAAAAATGTACAACTTACAGCGACACAACTTCGTAAAACCAGTTCGAACGAACATGTCGAGTCTTCAATAACTTATTTGTGTCTGCAACAACAGAAGCAGCAATTCGGCAATTTTATAAATTTTTTTTCATACAAGCCACCTCCTGAAAATTTATATTGGAATAACAAAATATCAGCAAAATCGCTTCAACCGTTCTCACACCATTACATTATATGCGTGAACCATTTCATTTATATGTATATATATATATATATATATATATATATATATATATATATATATATATATATATATATATATATATATATATATATATATATATATATATATATATATATATATATATATATATATATATATATATATATGTATGTATCGCGCATACTTCAAGGACAGTTTTTCAGTCTATAGCATACTTTGGGGACATTTTCATACTTTGAGGACAGTCCTCAAAGTTCTGTATGTCTACCGCGTAGTTCGGGGACATGATAGTTAGGGGACATATTTTTTTATAATGTTTAATATTACAATTTATTGATTCCACTGCATAAATATAGCCATAGTTTCAACATATTTTACTGATATATGGTCAATAACTTCATTAAATATCGATTTTAAACTTTCTGTAAAGGACAGGGTGATGCCACTCATCTCGAAAAACTACAAGCTTATTTTAACGGCGTTCACTTCTTTATGGTTGGCATCGATGTGCCTTGCATTGATTAACACGTGTGTAAGGCAAAAAAAAAAAACAATACAACTTATTTCTTACTCAGAGTTGCAAAAATACGGAATATTTGGTTGAGATTAATATTCATATTATTATTTTTGAACGTTCTTCTACAAACATATATGCCTTTATTTATATAAGTGTATGTAAGATTTTTAAACACTGTTTAGCACAGTTTAGATGTTAATTATATTAATATATTATACAGTAATATAAATATAATAAAGTATTAATGCTTGTTGGAATGTGGGATTAAAAAAGAACAAACTAAAATACGAAAAGCAATTCTCAATAGCATCAAATTTGAAATCTTATTAGTGAAATTAATCTTTACTACTTTAAAAATTTTAATAAATTTTGACGTTTTGAGACAACAAAAAATATTAGCTTCTGTGGCGGTTTAGTTTAATTGTTAATGAAAACGTCAAAATTTACTTAAATTTTAAAGCTTTAAATTTTAAAAGTTCAAAAATGGTAAAAAGTGTCTTAGTTTTATTTAAAAATTCATTTCACATATTTAATTTCGAATTTGTTGCATTAATTTACTTTTTCTTGTGTATTGGGGTACTTTTCGCCTACTTTTCCGCCTGGTAATTTATTCGCCTTGCATTAGACTAACTGTAGCAACAGCAAAAATAAAAAACAAGTTGGTACCAAGGCGTATCCCTAAATGTCAAACTGCATACATAAAAAATCTGTCATTTTTTATATTATGTTTGACGTTTAGCGTCTACGATGAAAATTAATTAATTCGCTATCGCGACCATCTAGTATTATTTCGCCATTACTGGTACCATAGCCGAATTCATTATTTTTTGCTGGTAAGCTTATTATCAAACTCCATATATAAGAGTCTGTATTATATGTTTTATATATGGAGTTTAACAGTAATGTTACCGCGAAAAGAAGGAATTCGCATACGCTTTGGTCTAATAAAAACTATCAGCTAGGTGGTAGAGCAAGCAAATTTTTTTCGTTTTCGCCGGTAGATTAAATGTCGAGTTATGCACATACATATATAAAAAATCTGACATTTGAAAAGAAATCAATCTCTGAGAAGCTTGAAATTTTCAAGTCTCTTGAAAAAAACTACTATTTTGAACTTGCTGGACTGCAGAAAATGGAAAACGTAGGATGAAGTATTGAGAATGCATTTTGAATTAATTTTTTTATTAAAGCTTCAAATGATTACACACGCACTTTTCGCACCACCTGCATGCGATAAAGGATAAAAACAGAAATCACACGGGCTTCCAGTTATTTTCTGAGAAACTTTCTGGAAAAGCTAAAAGGTACCAAGCTTTGGAAAATTAAAAAAAAAATCGTCGAAATATTACTCAGAAATTTATAAATATTTACGGTTTTATGTATATAAAATTTAAATGTAGATATGAATATGTATATAAAATATAAATCTAGATATAAGTGCATTTTATCTTCGTGTTTGCTATTGCTGAATTGTTGCCTTTTGCGTGCAATGCTTTTGCAACTTTATTTTAAATATTATTTTTGTTTACATTATACTGCTTTGGAGTAAAATTTAAATAAATTTCATCATTCATTATATACGTTATTTATTCAATTTTATTTATGTTAGTCCTCTATATTAATACAAAACGGGTCCTGAAATTTGAGCATATTTTTAGGTTCTTTTAAAGCGAATTATTATTTCTCTATTCTTCTATTAAGACAAATTGAAACTTATAAGTTTAGTTTTTCGCTAATATCTCGAAAACTGTGTAACGTGTACGTATTCCGCTATATACGATTGATAGAGGATTAAATCACAAAAAAAAAATCTGAAATAATCTGAAAAAGGTTATTAAACAGATAGATAACTTTCGAAGGTTACGAAAACTTGTTTGAAGATATAGTTTAAGGCGAATCTATTATAAGATGGTAGTGATGGCGAATTCACTAATTTTCGCAGGTAGCCTAACTGCCAAACTCCTTATATAAAAAATCTGTAAACAGTTTTTTATATGTAGTTTGACAATTTGGCTAACGGCGAAAATTAACGAATTGGCCATAGCTACCCGTTTATAAATGATTCGCCCTGATATAATTCGTAGCAGTATAACATATTTATGCATGCATAATACATATTTATCATGCTATTGTTAGGTTGGATTTTTTTTTTTATAATCAACTTTTGACAGAACTTGCAACTTAAACGTCAAGTTGAATTTATAAAAAAAAAGCCAGGGCAACTAACACCAAACGCAAGGCGAATAAATTATAAGGTGGTAGCGATGGCAAATTGGATAGTTTTCGCCGTAAGCCCGAATTTCAACCTACATATAAAAATAATTGTATACAGATTTTTTATATATGGAGATTCAGTTAAACTACCGGCGAAAATCAATGAATTCGCCATCGCTACCACCTTATAATTGATTCGTCTGTATTTCACCATGCATCAGTGGCCGTATTCTGTAAATGGCTTAAGCTTAATCTCCATTGCTAAAAATATGTAAAAACGATTTTTAGCTACATATGGAATTCTGTAACGAGCATTGCTAAAATTAGCTATCTCTTAATAATTAAATTCGCCATATTTTTAGCGTTTTGCTGTTATTTGTTATTGTTATGTTATTTTGTGCTGCTAAAAATTAATTTAAATTTTGTTAAGAGTTTACCATAGAGGAAGTAAGCAATATAATAACAATTAACTGCTATACTATATTCCTTTTTCTCATCTAGCCTTAAGTAATTCATTGAAATGTTCATTTCTCGCAATAAAATTGTTTTGTTTTTACCTTTATGCTTATTGTGTTTACTCATTGGCCTTAGCGTTTTAAAAAATAATAAGTAAATTTTACATTTAGAACATTTTTTAATTTATAAAAGTTCTAATTCTAATTCTACTGGCTTTCTGCTCAGTAAGAGCAATAAAAAAAAATCTATTTAAAAAATTAGAAAAATGTTGTTGAAGCAGCAAATTTATTGCTTGGAAACCATTTCCGTCGACCCTTATTCAAATGTCAGCTTCATCTTCAACTTCAATATCAATATTTTAACGTCATCATCAATTTCATATGTATCATCGTTTATCTCATCCTCTGTCACTTCTTTTTCAATTGCTATGTTACATTTCGCCGGTAAAAGCCACTCATATTGTTTAATAAATTTTTTTCTTTTATATTGTAATTATTTATTTAAAAAACACAATAACAATATGGCCACTAAAGTATTTCCAAAAACACAACTTATTTTACAAAAAATAAAAAAGCCTTTTATAGTTTTGCCAGATTTTGATGCTTTTTATACAATATCAACATTGGCGATTTCCTGAAAAAATAATATGCGTAAATAATGAACTATATTATTATCCGAATAAATATATAACAAAATAAAATAAATTTTAATTAATATATTCAAAATTATTTTGAATATTTAACGTTTTACAACATATAAATATATATATATATATATATATATATATATATATATATATATATATATATAATATATATATATATATATATATATATATATATATATATATATAAATTTTTGGCGCGAAATGCTTAACATTTATATGGAAAACAAAATATAAAGTTAGGTAACAATAATATTAAATGTCAAAAACATGTCTCTTGCTAACAGCATTATTGAACATAGCAGGAAAAGAATAGGCTTATTTTAGCAAATTAGCTACGGCGAATACAAATTTAGCGACATCGCTAAAATATTCGCACAAATTTATTTTAAGCATTTTAGCAATCGAGATAGAAAATTAGCTTAGAGAATTACAGAATACGGCTGCAAATTTAAGTAACTAAGGCCAAAAATTTAATGAATAGAACCAGTGGTGCCAGAATTGTTCATAGAAAAATCATTCGTCTAAAAAATCTTAATTTTTGAAAAAATGTGCAAAATTTTTTATACTTGATTACGTGTTGTTACTTTTAAGTTGGTTACAATAAATACAGAATTTTTCTGTAAATTATTAAAAATAGATTTTTTTAAAATTTGAATTTTGTAGAATAAAAAAATTAATGCTGTAATCACTAAAGCCCTTTTCATACTACAATACTGATCATTAAGATTTGTCAAATACTTAAGTACAATAAATACCTTATTATTATTATTCTTATGTTACTTTTTTCTTTACTTAACATCCTTTTTAAATTCGCGTTTCTATCGTGGTATATTGGTTGGCGAATTTGTTTGAATCAAATTTGCTTAAAAATTTAAACAATTCAAGGCAAATTAATAACAGGTGGCCTTGACAGGTCTGGTGACTATTTTATTTATTTAAATTTATTTAAATTAATTAATCTTGGAAGTTTTTTTATTTCATTAAAAAATTTGTGTGTTTTTTCAATAATTTTATTAATTTTCCTTAATAATTCGTATACACTACTTGCAAGCAACTACTTGTATGTGGAAACAGTTAAAACCAGTTAAAACTTCTGGAAAATCGTTAATATGTTAAGAATTATTTTTTTAATATTGCTTCTAAATTTTTTAACAATTTTTAGCAATCAGTAAAGGGCAGATGTATAAATCATTATTATATTATAAATGTATATTGTTCTTCAAAAACTTTTTGCATAAGAAGATATTACTTAACATTATTTGGTAAATTAGAAAAAATCGTAAGAACATCTAATAACCCGTTCAGGCTGCCACGCAAAGCGAAATTAACTTGAAATTAGGATAGACAACGCTGTTTTTGTGTAAAACATTACTTTGTGTGTAACCATGAACTTATTTACAAGAATACACGTATGTACATACATTGATATACACAAACATGTATCTATAATAACATTAATGGAGGATTATAAAAACTGCAAGACTTAAATATTGTTAATTTACTTTTTGATATTTTATTGTTTATAGATTCCAATTTGATTAATAAAGAGTGGTTTTTCTTTCCATTTTGCACAAAATATTAATGCGAAAGAATAATATAATACTAATATAAAAACGAACAGCTGTTTCTGAAGTTAACTTAAGTTTTAAATAACCCAATATAAACACTTCAGATTTCGTTCGTAATTTAAGTTTGAAATTACTTAATTTCGTGGCAGCCTGCACGGGCTATAAAGGCCACGTTACTCCTACGTAAACCTACACGTTGCGTTTCATTTTCTTTACCTAGTTTGTGCATAAATAGGTACAATTTCGTAGACTTGACATTGCGTTGCGGGCAAACCTGTTAAAATTAAAGTTACTTATCGACTAGAAGAAAACAAACTTTTAAGCAAACTGCTTCTTTGTTTTGGCAAACTTATTTAAGAGTTGCATGGAGCATACTTTTTTTGAGTGTATGCATACAACGTGCTCTATAAAAACAAATTGTAAAACAATGTACATTATTTAATAAAAATTTTCACGGTAATTTGTTTATTAACATAATATTAATATTTCCTTAAAAAGTTCATAACTAGTGACGCAATATATGTATATGGCAAATGGAAGCATTCAGAAGACCTAAGACCGAAAAAATCGAAGTTCACACCAAAAAACGACTAACCTCTTTATCTGTCAAAAATAAACTGATACTCCAACATACATATATAACAGACATGTGTACCAACATAACAGAAAAAAAATCGAAATCACGAAATTTGAAAATAACGGGTTCTTTATCAGACCTCGTACTCTCTGAAAAAATTTCTAAAAGAAGTTGTTAAACAGCAATTGTTGGAAAACAACTTAAAATCGTTTGAATATATAAAAAAAAATATTATTAGGAAACTAGTATTTTGTTCAGTAACCCAAGACGGTTTCGCGCGCACATATCCCACTATCCGGAGGACAATAATATGAATAAAACATGGTATAAATTATTTTCTGAAAAAAAATTATTAAAAGGCAAAAATTCTACTTGCAATACAAAAGTTCAAATTCCATTTAAAACTGAAAATGCACAAACAATTAATTACCACTATCAACAATTAAAAAGTTTTCTAAAAAACCACATATTTGCAAAAAAATAATGATTCATTTTTCACCAAAAATTTAAATTTTTGCAAAAAATTTTATTTGCAGGAAACAAATGAAGTTTACGGGCACTGCTTCAAATTAAAAAAGTTGCCTACTTGGTGCAAAATGTAATTCTAAGCAAAAACTATTAAGTGAAAAAATTAGCGGCAACCCTTAATTTCGAAATTCGGATCTCCGAAGCTTTTATATGTAATATGGTATATATCAAAATTTGATTGCGGAATGGGACAATATGGGTATCATTGGAAAGGGAATTTAGGAGCCTATTTAATGAAGCAGGAAACATTGAAATAAATAAGCAAAAGCTGTTAAAAAAAATTTTGTCCTTTATTAACGTAGCTTTACTAAATAAATTAAGTTATTCAGAATACTTCATGAAAAAAAATGTGTATATAAGGGATGTAAAATTAATTTTAAGCAAAATATGGGAAAAACCTTCGTTTCTGAGTTACGGAGCTCTAAATTTTTCATGCATAATGTATGTTGCGGGAATATGTCTCAGCCAAGCTTTTGCGAGATTATAAACATCAAATACAAAACGAAAACAGCCTTAGTTTTTTGTATGCTTTATATTTAAATGTTAAAATTCCTGTGTAATATAAATTCAATAAAAAGTTAGTATACAAAAGTGAGTAATTAAATTTACATACTTTCTTAGTGCAAAAACAAAGCGACATATAAATATGAACAATATTTAGCTATAAACTTTAAAATTTTGTGAATTATTTTATTAGTGGTTAAAACTTTAGCACTTCTAAACACACAATAATACACGTTTATTTAGCGCGGGTTAATTTCTTATTTGGCGCGATTAGTATAGTGAAAAAGTAACATAGTAAATAACTGGTTTTACAATTGGTTTGGTAAGTAATTGGCCTTCAGTATGGCCAGAAGGATATTCGCAGCCTTACTTCTTATCTTGAGCCACTTTACTACGGGTCTTACCATTACACCATATGAAGTCATAATCTTAGCAGTTCGAACTTGTCCATCGCTGGCAACTGTAGTCTCTAGAACTCTTCCTCTTGGCCATACATTTCTCGGATTCGACGGGTCAACCACAACCACTAAATCACCTACACGTAAGGGCTTGGTTTTTTCAAACCATTTTGTCCGGCACGTCAGCGAGGGCACGTATTCGACCAACCATCTTTTCCAAAACTGTTGGGCGTACTGTTGTTTTAGAACTAGGCCACCGTCATCATATTCAGCTAACGGCTTTATGCCATTTGAACACCCTAGCAGCAAATGGTTAGGAGTTAGCGCTTCTTGATTTTCGTTGTCCATTGGCACGTATGTTAGAGGGCGAGAATTTATAATATCTTCTATCTCAGCCATCATACTACGAAGTGTTTCGTCATTAGGTGCTCTTGATGAGCTTATCCTGTATATAACCATTTTGACAGAACGTACCATACGTTCCCATATGCCTCCCATATGGGGTGCGCAAGAAGTATTAAAGTTCCATTTAGTACAAGCAGTTGTGAAATTGCGAACAAATTCATTAGCATCGAGATCTTTAATGGCTTCTAGTAATTCACGATCCGCTCCAACAAAGTTGGTTGCGTTGTCGCTAAAAAATTCTCTTGGTGTCCCACGCCTGGCCAGAAAATTGCGTATTGCTAAAATGCATGAGCTTGTAGTTAATGAATGCACGACCTCAATGTGGACTGCTCGAATTGTCAAACAAGTGAATAAAACTCCGTACCTTTTCTCCTTGTGCCGGTTTACTACAACCATAATTGGGCCGAATAAATCGATTCCTGTAAACGTAAATGGCGCTACGTATGGTGATAAGCGGGCTCTTGGAAGCCGTGCCATTTGCGGATAAGTTGGTTGTGCTTTGTTCACTTTGCACATTTGACATTTACGTATTATTTTCTTGAAAACGGTACTTAGTCGGGGTACATAGTATTTCTGTCGAATCTCATTTATACATGTTTCATGGTTTGCATGATGAAATTGTGCATGGATGTGCAATATGATTAGTTCTGTCTTGTAGTTATACTTTGGTATAATCGCAGGGTATTTTAGTTCATTTGGAACGCTAGCCTTATCTATTCGGCTTTCAGTGCGAAGGACCTCGTCCTTATCTAAGAATGCACATAATTTGTATATACGGCTATTTTTACTAATCTTACCATCATTTTTTAGCTCTAATATTTCTTCTAAATACTCCTCAGATTGTGCTTGCTTAATGATAGTAATTTTTGCCTTTTTAAGCTCGGTTTGAGAGATTCATTTGAAGCATTAATATTTTTGAGTTTGTTGATGAAGTGTAGTACATATGGTACTGCCCTTAGAGCTCTACGGTACTAAGAAAACCGTGTAATATTAACTTCAGCAAAGACCTCTTTTACGTGAAATATATTTTGTTTAAGCTCACAGTCTGTGTTTACAATAGCGTCAACCTTTGCTGGCCAGGAACTTGGGTGCTTCATTAAAAAAGGCGGACCATTATCCAGCGACTACTATTTGATAAGTCAGGGCCACTTTACTCCACTTTGTAGCTTCGTCTGCGACGTTTAGCTTGCCAGGTATCCACCGCCACTCATTAATATTCGTTAAATCCAGAATGTCGCCGATACGAAAGGTAATGAATTGATGGTACTTTTTATGATCTGACCTCAACCAACTAAGGACGGTTTTCGAATCAGACCAAAATATTTTTTGGCTAATGCTTACAGTTGTGCTACGAATATTGGTATCAGCAAAACGAGATGATGGCGACTCTTGTTTTTGAACCAACAATAGACACAATTACATTTTCTCCATTTGAAATCCTAAAGTATGATACTGCTGCATAGCCGTTTTCGCTGGCGTCTGCGAAAGTATGCAGTTGCACGTCAACTTGACTGTAATTACTAAAAGTTTTAAGGTAACACCGAGGTTTTGAAATATTTTGAATTTCTGGCAAGAATGACAACCATTTTGTCCACTTAACTATTTGACAGGGTCGAATTTCTTCGTCCCAACCCACTCCGCTTCTCCACAAATCTTGCATTATAATTTTTAAATACATCAAGTAATGACCAATAATACCTAAAGGATCGTATATCGACATTAAGATCTAGAGAAGTTCACGTTTTGATAAATTTTTATTTTCTATAGCATAATTGGTAATATTTGGGGATATTTTGTATGTAAGACTATCGTCAGATGGTTTCTAGTACACACCCAGCACTTTATTGGCGTCCATTGCGTTTCCTAAATTCAGACTTTTATGTTGTCGAACATCGTAGGCGTTAATGGCAGCTAGAACAGCTTTATTGTTAGACGACCAGTTTCTAATATTGAATCCAGCTTGTTTGTGAATATATTTAACTTCCTGTGCTAGAGAAATCGCTTCTTCGATACTGTCTACTGAATCTAGATAATCTTCAACGTAGTGGTTGTGTTTTATAGCGCTGTAGCAGTGGGGTATATTTCACAAAATTTTTCAGCATTAGTATTTTTTAAATATTGCGATATGCATGGTGACCATGAGGCTCCGAAAATCATCACATTCATAACGTAGACATCAGGTTCTTTGTCGCTTTTACTACGCCACAGAAATCGCTGAGCATTACGATCCTCTTTTCTTATGAAAACTTGATGGAACATCTGCTCTATGTCGCCGCAGATGGCTATTGGCTTTTGACGAAATCTTATAAGAATAGAAGGCAATGAACACAACATATCTGGGCCCTTCAACAACATATCATTTAGCGATACTCCAAGAGCTTTGGCAGCTGCGTCCCACACTATTCTCATTTTTCCAGACTTATTTTTATTTACAACAGGAAATATCGGTAAATACCTTACCTTTTCGCTGTTGGTTGACACCTCTTTATTTTTGTCAATCTTCGTTAAATACCCTTTCGAAATATATTCACAAATAGTTTTACTAAAAACCTCGTTTAAAGCGCTATCATTTTTTAGCTTTCTTTCTAAACACTTAAACCGCCTTATCGCCATATCATAGCTATTTGGCATTTTTATATTTTCATTTCACCATAGAAGTGAGGTTTCATAATGTCCATCTGATTTTTGTGTGGTGTACTTTTCTAAAATGAGCATGGCATATTCATCGTCTTTGCTTAAAATGGTTTTCGCGTAGTCTACACAACCAATTTACAGACTGTAAAATTTTTTCATTAAATTGGAATGTAAGTTATTGCAACATTCATCAACATGACAGTGATGATGTTCTATTAGAGAATTCTGCCGCATTGTTCCATAGGCTAACCAACCAGGCGAGTACGAACTGCTACTGGTTCACCGACATTACCTTCTTTGATTTTATCATAAACACAAAGTCTGGAATTATTTAAGCCAATTAAAAGACGTGGTGTAGCATCAACGTAACTTTTTATAGGTAGTCCTTTTAAGTAGGGGAAATCTTTTATTAGTTTTTCTTGATTCACAGTCTGTTTTGGTAAAGAAAGTTTCTTTACTGTACGAACATCGATTTCATATATTTTATTATTAGTGCCACACACGTTTATAGAAAGTCGACAAGAATTATCCTCGTTTCGTTCAACACTTCCTGTCTATTTAAGGCATAGGGGTTCAGCAGTACCTGAAAGACTTAGATCGTTGACAATTTGTTCATCTATCAAACTAGTAGAAGAACCATCGTCGATGAATGCAAAAGTTTCGATAAATTTTTTTTTATTTCCATAAATTGTAATTGGTATGATTTTAAATAAGTTGTTGCAGTTCATACCACTGCGTGTGTTACAGTTGTGCGTTTGACTGTTTTTATTTTGTTCTGCCACGTTTGAAGCTTGTCTTCTTTTAACTTCTTGAGTTTTTTTATGCAAGAGATAATGATGTTTAAATTGACAATTATCAACACCGCAGACGTTGCTGTTGCTGCATTTACCATAATGTTTTCGTAAACATTGTTTACAAAGATTTAATTCTCTCACAACATTCCATTTTTCTGTTCTATCTGCCCTTTTAGATTTATGGCAGTTAGCAACATTAATGCAGTCGCCACTACATACTTTACATATTCTTGTATTTTGTTCAACGTGGCTGTGTATATAAACATTTCTCTGCTTACTGTGTGAGAGACTCTCTGCAGCAGAAGTAGAACTGCTGTCAATGTTGACGCTGCTGGCAGAAACGCCAATTTCAAAAATCCAGTCAGAAAATTCTGTCAGATTTACTTTTTTATTTTGTTTTGCTAAGTTCATTTTATAAGTTCCCCAATTAATTTGGAAATAGGACGGTAATTCGTTAATTAATTCTTGAATTAAAGACGGATTATTGAGCTCATCTAGTAGTCCACATGCTTCTATTGTTGACTTTAGACCTTTTACTTGAACGGCAAATGATGTAATTGTTTCCAGTTTATTTACGTTAACTGTTGGTAAAGATCTTATTTTTAATTTCAGCGAATGCAGAATTTTCTCTGGTTGTCCATACAACAATTTTAATGTTGAAATTGCTGCAGGAACACACGTTGGATGGATTAAAATTTGTTGAACGGATTTCAATGCATTACCTCGCAGTGCCTTTTGTAAACGAATTAGATTCTCAGCGTCTGTTAAGCCACACACTTTCGTCGACCAATCATAGGTAGAACTAAATAGTGGCCATTCTTCTGGATTACCTGTAAATATGGGTAAATCTTTTGGGACCGTTTGCCGAGCATTAATTTGCTGGTGTGTTAAATTCGAAGTTGTGCTGCAATCAGGCATAAGCGAGAAGGATGGTTGAAGAGCAGATGCTTGCCATGGATTATTGGATTGGGTGTTTGTTACTTGTAGAGGTGCAGAATCTGTTTTATTAATTAAAGTGGCATTATTATTATATGAAGTAGAGCTTAAGGGGGCATGTGTTTTATTTTGAAAATTTGTGCGTGTATATTCTATTGACATTTCATTTTGAGAAGACTGAGTTGTTACATGACGTTGATCTGTCGTTGAGGCTGTAAGAGTTATATTTTGATCCTGTGCGTGTACATTTTGTGAGTTTATTTTACGCGGTGGTATAGAAAATTCGTTATTTTCATATAGGTTTGTAGAATTGGGCTGATTGTTTAGCCATTCGTGAACTGAATGTGCATCCACAGAGCTTCTATCATCAATTTCATCTTCAGCCTGTTGCAATATCTGATATATATTTTTTTAAATATTCAGTGTCTCGTTTTTTATCGAGCTTTCTTTCTTCTTTAAGCCGCTGAAGTTCAAGGTTTTTTCTACGAGCTGCTGAGTTAATTGAAAAATTAGAGGCTTTACTCCGGTGACTGCATACCGATTTCGGATATGCAGGTGTTTGATTTTGATCAGTGCAATTATTTCATAAAAATTTTTTTGATCATTTGCTATATTAACACAATTTGAGTGATAACTTTTTTGGCACTTACCACACAAAATAGATTGAGTAGTTGGTGGTTCGTTGCAAACAGGACATTTTGCGTTAGGTGGGGATTTAGTGGCGCGATCTTGGTGCTGTAATGTTGGTTGACCCTGAAATGAGAATTTATACATTATATAAGACTTACAGTTTTCACCAGGTAGATATGCTCCCTATTTCGGTGTATGTTTTCAGCTGCCAGTAACCCTCCTGTTGCTTTGAGGTTATGTTTGCAAAGCAAATACCAAACAATTAAGAAAGAATTTTAATTTTGTTGCGGGAATATGTCTCAGCCAAGCTTTTGCGAGATTATAAACATCAAATACAAAATGAAAACAGCCTTAGTTTTTAGTATGCTTTATATTTAAATCTTAACATTCCTGTGTAACATATATTCAACAAAAAGTTAGTATACAAAAGTAAGTAATTACATTTACATACTTTTTTAGTGCAAAAACAAAGCGACATATAAATATGAACGATATTAAGCTATAAACTTTAAAATTTTGTGAATTATTTTATTAGTGGTTTGAACTTTAGCACTTCTAAACACGCAATAATACACGTTTATTTAGCGGGGGTTAATTTCTTATTTGGCGCGATTAGTTTAGTGAAAAAGTAACGTAGTAAATAACTGGTTTTAGAAGTAATTGATTTGGTAAGTAATTGCGTTAACAAATATTTGGTATTTGATCGATAGTGGCGGTAACAATGTATTTTATGGTGGAATAAGACAATTTGGGTATCATTGGAGAAGTGATATCATTTGTTTTTACTCGCCGTGATTTTAATATATTTGGAGCTATAGTGCGTTTTTTGTAGAAACACTTAAAAGATTGTCGTTATGGTAACTTGTGATGCGGGAAATCCTTAGAAAGCGAAACCGCTGTTGGTCATACCATACAGGTAACTAAGAAACTTGGGGTTGCTACGAAAATTATTGCATAAAATTTTTTGCTAAAAAAAATAATAATCTTACACTCTCTAGATAACTTTTTTTGTAAAATATTCCTGTTGAACTTAATGATTTTGATTAAAATTGTTTATATGAAAAAAAAAATTTATTAACAGATTTTTTCTTTTTTCCTGACTAATTAAATAGACTTTTAAGTAACCTTTACAATGATACCCATATTGCCCCTTCGATATTCAAATACTCAATATATACCATATTATATATAAAAATTTTAGAGGTCCGTAACTCCGAAACCAAGGGTTCCCCCAAATTTTTTGATTTCACATTTTTTATGTAAGCCATACACACTGCGACCTTCTCAAGTTGTACAACAGATTGCAATGTTTGTTGTAGAGTTGTATGAAGTTAGATGTTGGTTGTACGAAAGTTCAAAAAGTTTTGATTTTTAAAGTATTAAAGAAAATCAATATATAAATAAAAATCGATGATTCTGATAAAATGTGGGCATTTATAGTATGTATTTTACAAATATATGCCTGAGTTGTGGAACTGCAGAAATTAATATTATAAAAATAAAAGCATTGGCAATAAAAGTTAAAATAAATTAAATATGTCTTCTGTCATACGCATATAACTCTTGTAATCCTTTGGTTCACTTTCTTTTAAGGTTTTCAAAAGTTTGTTTTTAGAATATGTTTTCTTTTCTACCAACCACTACTTCGACCACTTTCGGTTCTTTCTGAACCTTTGTTAGCATTATTTTTTCTTGATCAAAGACTTAATCGATTACAGCATACGCAATAATATCGGAAAATATCTTTACTGTAACGGCTTCTATATAAAATGAAGTTGTGCTGCGCGATTGTACGCAAGTTATATAACTTGTAAAAAACATCTAACTTGATTACTACCAAAAGTTGTACAACAGATCGCAACGTGTGTGGCTTGCATTAAAATTGCATTTTGCACCCATTTGGTAACTTTTTTATTTTGGAACGGTGCCTGTAGACTTGATTTGTTCCTTGCAAAAAGAATTTTTTGCAAAATTTAAAATTTTAAAATCACTCAATAGTTTTTGTGTTTTTTTTTCAAATATGGGTTTTCATTAAAAACTTTTATACTGTTGATAGTGTTTAGTTATTTTTTTGTTCATTTTAAATTTTAAATGGTATTTCAAATTTTTTATTGAAAGTAGCATTTTTTGCAAAATTAAAATTTTGGTAAAATTTTCGTGAAAGTATTTTTTGGTAAAACTTTAATCGTTTAGTGAATTTCTAATTTTTGGTAATCTTTGACATTGTGCATAGAAAATATTTGGCGTGAAGTTGGGTTGCTTATGTATCACCTTGGCATCTGCTCTGCACTCTCCTTCATCAAAGAATCTTTTGATATATAAGCGCGAAATTCAAGGCTTACAGTAGGCTAAACTTAAGCAGAAAGGAATATACTGACGATATCATATATTTGGTTTTCAGCTTCACTTCTACAAATATAATATAAAAAATAACTCAATAGTGTAAATGTTTGCCACTTAATAACTTTTTTCGTATGGTCTTTTAAGAAACAAGCTACACCACGATCGACTCGTATTTTATCATCTTTCAATCGTGAATAACGTTATTTCCACACGGAATAGTTTCCGAGATATAAGCGAAAAACTAAACTTATATAATTTAGCGATTTTTTATATTTTAAAAGTTTGCCACTTAATAATTTTTTCGAACAGTCTTTCACGAAACAAACTATATCACGGTCGATTTGTATTTTTATTCTCTTTCGATCCTATATAGCGGTATATGTGCACGCGAAACAGTTTCCGAGATATAAGCGAAAAACTAAACTTATATATAAAGCGATTTTTTAAGTTTAAAAGCTTCGTACAGTCCTTCAAGAAACAAACTATACCACGATTGATTCGTATTTAAATTCTCTATCGATCGTATATAGCAGTATATGTGCACGCGCAATAGTTTCCGATATATAAGCGAAAAAGTAAACTTATATTTTTGAGCTATATTTTACAATTGAAAAGTTTGCTGGCTTATTACTTTTTCGTACAGTCTTTCAAGAACCGAGCTATACCACGATCGATTCGTATCTTTAGCTTTGTTCGCTATAATGCACGGCTTTTAGTTTGGTTTTTGTAACTAAAAAACCTTCACAACTAATCACCATGTGGATAAGGTGTAGATCCTTCATTTTTAAAATGGCGAAGGTGACAACCTGAAAATCAGATTCTGCAAGCTAAGAGCTTTTTATTTAAATTTTTTTATTTTGCAATACATTAAAAATTGATGATTTATGACCGCTTCTAAAAACTTTTATTTTTTGTCAAAATTGGTTTACATTTTGTTATAAACAACAAAAATACTCCATTTTTTACAACTCTGTTAAAAAAGTTTGCCGTTTATCAGAGTGTTTTTTCTTCTTCATCGTTTCTTCTCTTGCATTACTTTTTCATCTTGCGTAAATTTCCCAAAGTTCTTATGTATCAGCTGTTATAGATTTGTTACAAGGCGAATTAATTCGCCTTGGATTTGTTATCTCTTTTTAGGCAGTGTTCTCAAAAAATTTTAAAATGTAGAATTTGTAGCGTGTTTTGCGTGTTAATTTTTGATTTAATTAATAAATTTGATAAATGTATGTTGAACTTTTAAGGACATTCGTAAATTTATCTTGTTTTTATAAGTATTACTGTGATTATAATTATTACTGCTATAATGTTGTAATATTATTTGTATTATTTTAAGAAATACCTTAATAACTGTTATTATAATAGCTATTTTTAGAATCCGAAATTACGAAAAACCGTCGAAATATATTAAAATATTATTATGAAGCTAGTATTTTTTTCATTACTCGAAGACGATTTCGCGCGAGTTAACTTTGGGAATGCTCCGTTTAAAGAAAACAACCTTTCTTTTCTGTTTCCAAAGTATTAATTTTATTTTATTTATTTATTGAATTTTTCTTTTAAACATTTAACTTATTGCCAAATTACAAAAGTGCTTATTAATTTATTTTGTTTATTCGTTTTAATAGATTTCACAATTACAAACTATTTATTGCTTATTTTAGTTATTCTAAATAATTTTACAATTAGCAGGTCAATAAATTGCTTAGTGCATATTTAATTTATTCTTAATAATTTTACAATTAGTAGGTCAATAAATTGTTTAATGCCTTTTTTATTTATTTTTAATATTTCGAAAAACAATTGGGTTGATGAACTTTGCAATAAAAATTATTAAATGCTGATGCAGCTATTAAGTCTTGGTGGTTTCTTTGGTGGCTCTGTTGTTGTTGTTGTGGTTGTAGTTGTATCTGTAACTCCTCCCCCCTTAGTATGGAGCGATGGCAAAAAAATTGATGGTCAGAAGCGACAACAGTAGTGGCGGGAATTTCACTTACCACAAATTTTGTCTTGTGTTTCGTTATATGGATGTAAATTACAATTCCAATTATTACCATTAGAGTTCCATAATTTATATGCCTGTGAAGTTCTGTATTATTTGATAAATCTTCGATGGCTAACTTATTTTTTAGATGGTACTCTTTAAGTTTAGGTATATTTAAAGTTTCTATTGTAGGCAAAGGTTTTATGTTTACTTCTGCGGGTAGTTTTACAATGAAATCGTCCCAATATATGCTTGGGTTATCTTCGTAGGTAATTCCGTTGATGATGACATTACAGTTTTTGAAATTTATTGATAAGTTGCCTTTAATAATATGTTTTTCGGAGTTACATGATGTTTCCATTTCTGTAAGCGGTAAATTTTTTGTTAACACAAGTCCTTGTTCGGGTTGTGATATTTCTCTTATTTGGCCTACATCATTAAGATTACAGTTGGCTTCAAGATTACTTATGATTTTTCCAAAGCATGAAGATTTTTCTACTGTTTCTTGTAATAAACTTTCTTTGCAATAATACATGTTTTCAATTTTCTTACATAAATTTTCGAAATATTGAATTTTATTATTATTATAAATTATATATGGTTTTATAATTATTTCTTTTGTTGCGTTAATTGGTATAGGGATTATATGAGAAATTGTGTAATTAGTTACTGGGATGCGGGGAATTTGAACATTAAAAACGATATTTGTATCATGGTAAAATGCCTGTAATTGTAAAAGTTCGTACAAATGTTCTATTGTATCAATTTTGATTGACTGGTCTTCTAGGTTATCTTGTATTTCCTTCAATTCTTCTGTATTCAATATCATTTTGGAATTAATTCCGAGCTTAGACAATATCATTGCCTCAGAAATGCTTGTAATATGATTTGTCAGTAGGTCGATATGAAAATTAATTTGGTTTAAATATTGAATGTCATTTATAAGCCTTGAATTAGAAATTATGCTATTTCTAGAATCTTTCAGTGATCTAGCTATAATATCCTGTTCACTCTTGATGTGACTTGTAATATTCTCCATCCTTTCACTAATTTTGGTATTAAGTATATTCTGTCGGTTTGTTTCAGTCTGTAAGTTATTTGTTAAACTAAATATAGCTTGGTTTATACGAGAAGCATGAGTATCGTCCATATTGCCTGTTATAAACTTGACCACTGAACCTATACCATTAAATAATCCTCTTTTCTTGCGGTATTTGGGAGTTATTGAATTTAGTTTATCCTTAAGGTCTCTAAGTTTAAATTTTGTTATTTGTAAAGAATCTCTGTTGTAATATGTAGAAGTAAATTGTTTAACAAATTCTTCGTTTTTCATGACATTATCCCTGTATGAATTTAATTTTATTATATGAATAAGGTTGATATAGTCAGTTATTGTCTTCGCAGTTCCTAGTTTTATTTGCAATAGTCCTTGTGTATCAGTTAAATTGTGTATCTCCAGTGTTTGTGTGCGTATCATAGGTGTTAATCTGAAAAAAAGATTATAAAAATTGTTTTTTTCTTATTTTTGATTTGTGAAGTTTTGTGTTTTGTGTAGTTAGTAAAGTTGCTTTGTTGTTTTGCTTCACTTTGTGTCTAGAAAATCTTGGGGTCATTTTATTTCTCCTACATTCTTTCCTGTATATATAGTTATCTACATCGTAGTCCAGTGGGTCTTGTTTGTTTGCATTAAGTTTTTCTATGCGTTTGTCCGTGTCGGCTTCCAATTTTTCCTTAATAGATTCGTAGAGTTGAGTTTGAAATTGATTGATTTTAGAAAGATATTCGTGTTCATTGTTGAATGTAATTTGACGGTCAATTTTATAAGTTCTCCCATAGAAGAGTTCGAAAGGTGTTAGTTTAGTGGAAGAATGGATTGCATTATTATATGTTATAATGACTTCGGTTAGAATATCATCATGGTCCATTTCTAATTTTTTAACTTAAATTTTTCGACTATTAGCCTGTAGGTTTCAGTTAATGTAGAGTGGAGTCGCCACAGGGGAATTACTACTTGATTGTTGGAAAGAGGTGAAATGTAGGTTAATTTGTTACTGTTGGCAAAAGTCCTTAAATATGTTCGAATTAAATTCTGCTCCTTGGTCACAAACGATTTTGTTAGGAATGCCATGTATGCTCAAGAAGTGTTTTAAGGATTTAATTACGCAAATACTATTTCTTGCTGTTAAAGTACATGCAGCAGCAAATTTGGAAAATTTATCTATAATAGTTAAAATATTTTTCCCGTTAATTGTGTAAATACCTATATGTATTATGTCTAGTGGTTTAACAGGTGTTGGGGGTTTTTCAAATTTATTTTTCGGTGGATGCCTATCATATTTTAATCTTTGGCATGAAGCACAATTATTTAATGTCTTAACTATTTTCGATTTCATATACGGAAAGTAATATTCACGTTTAAGATGATCATATGTTTCTTGTATGCCTCTGTGATTATTGTTTTCATGATAGTCTTGAATGATTTTATCCTGATTGTCGTTTTCTTTTATGTCCTTAACTATTTCAGTACACCTAACTAAACGAAAAATTTTGCTTTGCGCGAAATGTTTGGAATATACATTCTGAATAATGCGAAAAGTTTCATTATCAGCAAAATGGCTGTGGTTTTATTAGGTGCAAGATGATCTTTTAAAATGTGCATTACATTTTCCTCTGTATAATTGGGGTACGTAAATGTCTTTGTGTGTTTGTTTTTGAAAACTACTTCATGTTTCACGTGAGAATTAGTGTTTTTTTTCCTAAATAATGCTTGTAAATTAAAATCATTTATGGGTTTTTCCGAAGTTGGGATACCATTATCGCAGTTTTCCTCCGCAGACTGAATAGTACTACCCGAAGTGGCTTGATTAGACATTGTATCAAATGCATTTATATTCAGAGACACTGATGGGTCAGTCCTTATTCGGCTAAGGGAATCGGCGTTTGTATTTAGTTTGCCTTTTTTGTATATAATTTCGTAATCGAATTCCTCTAATTTTAGTCGCCATCTTACTAATTTAGAATTCGGTTCTTTCAGGCTCATAATCCAAGTAAGTGGTTCATGATCTGTTATGATTCTGAACCGGTGACCAAATATATATGGTCGAAAATATTTTGTGGCCCAAATTATGGCTAAGAGTTCTTTTTCGATTGTTGAGTAATTGATCTCCGATGTTGTGAGTGTGCGGCTTGCGTAGCAAATTGGTTTGTCGTTCCCTATAGGTCCTTGAGAAAGAATGGCTCCTAGTGCAAAATTACTTGCGTCTGTCGTAAGATTGAACGGCTTAGAAAAATCTGGATATTGTAAGATTGGGTAATTTATTAAGAGGTTTTTACAAATTTCAAAAGTTTTTTTGTAGTTGTCATCGACTATAACAGTTTTATTTTTCTTTAGACAAGCTGTAAATGGCTTTGTTATTTTGGCGGTCTTTAATAAATTTACGATAGTAACCTAATAGCCCTAAAAATGACTTTATTTCTTTTTGCTTTGTGGGAATAGGAAAGTTTTGGATCGCCTTTATTTTGTCAGGATTTGGTTCCACTTCTTCTGTAGTCACTAAATGTCCTAAAAATCCGCATTCCTTGTGTAAAAATTCAGACTTATCTAATTGAATCTTAAAATTAGCTTCTCTAAGGGCTTCAAAAACTTTTTTTAAATTTTCTGAATGTTCTTGAAGTGAGGTGGAATATACGATAATGTCGTCTAAATAGACAAGACACACTGTTCCTATCAAATCTTTAAGAACGTAATCCATCAATTTCTGAAATGTTGATGGAGCATTTTTTAGTCCGAAAGGCATTCTCACAAATTCGTAGTGTCCACCTTCTACTGTAAATGCGGTCTTAGAAATATCTTTTGGATTCATTTCTATTTGATGGAATCCACTAGCTAAGTCTAATGTGGTGAAATACATGCACTTACCAAGTTTGTCTAGTATTTCATTTATGTTTGGTATTGGGTATCTATCTAATATTGTTTTTTCGTTCAGTTTCCTATAATCAATAACTTTACGCCACTTTTTTTCCACTAGCGTCTGCTTTTTTTGGGACTATCCAAACAGGTGCACTCCAAGGTGAGTAGCTTTCCCGTATGATACCCTGATTTAACATGTCTGATATTTGTTTTTTTACTTCTGCTTTGTGGATATGGGGGTACCTATATGATTTTGTGTAAATGGGAATTTCGTCTCTTGTGGCAATGTTGTGTTTAATTTTATTGGTACAGGTAAGAGACTGATTCTCTTGAAGAAAAATATCTTCAAATTCTTTGCATAGATTTGTGATAACCTTCCGTTCCTCCATATTCAAATGATCAATTCTTAGTTTGTCTAGTAATTTAGGGTTTTGATATTTAGAAATATGTTCGAAGTTAATATTATTAATTTCTGTATAATATGAATCTCTTATTGGATTTACTTTAATTAGACTTTCGATTAAAATTATTTTATCTGAATTTAACTTATTATTTATTTCAACAAAACTGTACCAGTTTTCAGCTTTGTACATGCCTGGTGAAATGGTTACTTCTGGGTTAATTGAAATTGTGGGTATTAAGAAATCGCCATGTTCTAAATCTACAGGAATTTTTATAATGGCTTTAGTTTTTGGTGTTATGAGAAATTCACCGGAAGATAAGTTTGGTTTAAATGACAAAGGAATGCAGCAATTTTTTGTGGTTAGTTGTTTTTCTCTAGGTCTATTTTTGCACCTAAATTAGTAAGTATATTAAGTCCAATAAGACCATCAAAATAGTTGTGAAATTTAAAAACAAAGAATTCTAGGATTCCACATTCTCGGAATTCTGTGAATGTAGGGATGTTAACTTTTGTATTCAGTTGATGTTTGTTTAATACAGTAGTTATGATTATTGGTGCACATTTTTCTATGTTTCATTTTACCGTGTATTCTGGATTTATAAAGGATGCTGATGCGCCTGTGTCTATAAGAAAACGGAGTGGACGCCCAAATGGAGATGAAATATTTATATAACGCAGGTTAGTGCCATGTTTGTTAATATCTAGGTATCCTGTTGGGTCTTGGAGGCAAGTGATTGAAAATTTTGAACGTCATCTATCTCGTTGTAATTGTCCATTTCAGGTAAGTAGTTTGGAATGTTATGGTCCTCAGGATCTGAATATGTATTGAAGTTTCCATAGTTATGATCAATATGATGTACTTCTCTTGGAAATCTACGTGTTTGTTATTTCTTAGATGAGTATAGCCTGAACTAGTGTCCATGGGTTCTGGTGTTTGAAAGTTTGTGTTAGTGTTTAACTGTTGTTGTTTAAAATTGCTAAATTGGTTTTGATTATTTGTGGCTGTGGGATATTGTGTTTGCTTAGGTGGTTGTAAATTAAAATTCTGTGCTAACTGAGGTCTATTAATATGTGTTGGTAAATTAAATTGAGGCCTATTAAATGATTGATTGGTAATTGTGGTCTATTAAAATACATAGGAGTGCTATAAATCACGTTTTGTTGTTGTCTGTAATGATTCGTTAGTTGCGGTCTCGGAGTTAATGGTTTTTGATAGCTAGGGTAAAAATGTTGTGAATTGTACTGTCTATGGGTTTCCTGCTTTTTGAAAGTGTTCCTGTTTTCTTGTCTTATATAGAACATGTTTTGTTCGGTAATGCAGTATGAAAAAGCTATTGGCAAAGTATCTGGCTTCATAGCCCTAATTGAAGAGCCTAATGGTTCTCTAAGTCCGGATAAAAATGTGTTAAAGCACATTTTATCGAATAAATCTCGTTTAGCTTTTATTATATTGGCATCTACCTCGTGTATCATCAAATTATTATTAATTGTAGCTTGGATTTCTACGACTGAGCTATAAAACTCCTCAAGTGTCTTATTATTCTGTTTCAAGAGATGTAAATCTCGAATAAATGAGGTTTCATTTCGTTTGTCCGAGTAATGCAATATAAGATTATTTTTAATGTTCTGCCAGCTCAAATCTGTGCTGTACATATTCAAAATCTTATTTGCTTCTCCCTCAACCTTATTGCGTATGGAGCTCAAAATCATCTTGGCAAGAGGAGTGCCATCAATGGGTGTGTATGAGTTTTTATTTAACTTTTAAGCTTATTTTGTCTTATTTTATTTACATTGATCTGCCCTTAGCAGCAGACAAAATTCAAGTGTTTTCTTCTATTAAAATGTAAAATACAAAAAGGTCACCACATCATCAGTGGTATGATTTTCTACCTACTTGCTAATTTATATGTGAAATACATGTGTACACTTAAATGCATAGCAATACAAATATATTAATTCAGATATGTCTCTTTGCATGCATACAAATACGTATATAAAAACAATTGTAATAAATATGAGTAAATTGAATAAGTATACAGTTAAGAATTAGTTGAGCTCATTAAAAGCTTAATTGTGGAACTTATTACTTTTGTAGGGTTTCTAATTGCTTGTTTAATAATAAATTATAGAAAATTCCCAAACATTCTCCCGCCGCGAACAACATTGTTGTTCTTATGGAGTATCCTTATAGGCATCGTTTGTGGGCAAAAAGCATATCTTTGCTATTGGTCTTTTTATGTACTTGCCGTTGCAGTAGAGCGTGACTACTCTTACTAAGCCGTCAGCGCCAGGATGCAATTCTTCTACTTTTGCAAGTGGCCACTGTCCTGGTACACTTCGTTCGTGAAGAAGTAGAACAATGTCTCCAACTTTTAGATTTCTTTCGACTTTGTTCCATTTTGGTCGAGCTTGGAGTCGACATAAATATTCTTTGTTCCAGCGATCCCAGAAGTTTTGCTTTAGACGTTCTACCAACTTCCAACGGCTTAAACGGCTAACATTCGAATCGCGCAAGTCATCATCGGGAATGTAGTTTGATGGTTCACCAATAAGAAAATGTGAGGGTGTAAGAACATCGTTATCCAGAGGATCAGTTGATAGCGGACACAAAGGCCTAGAATTTAGGCAGCTTTCGATTTGTGCCAATAGTGTGCTTAGTTCTTCATACGTTAATATGCGGTCTCTCATAATGCGACGCAAGTGATGCTTCGTAGATTTCACTCCAGCCTCCCAGAGACCATTAAAATTGGGCGAAGCAGGAGGAATAAAGTGCCATTTTGTGCCTTGGTTGGCGAGAGTTTCTTTAAGATACTCAGGAAGAAATGTTTTGTTTCGTTGATATAGGATTTGAAGTTCTTTGTTGGCTCCTACGAAATTTGTACCACAGTCTGAGTATAAATCAGTGCACAATCCTCTGCGTGCTGTGAAGCGTCGAAAGGCTGCTAAGAATGCATCAACATTTAGACTCGTGACGGCTTCTAAGTGTATCGCTTTTGTACACATGCAGATAAACAGACAAATGTACGCTTTCGAGGTTGATGCTGTCCTCAGGGATGAGGTCTTTATATTGATGGGGCCGGCATAGTCAAGACCACTATGCTTGAATGCTCGGGTAGGTTGCAAGCGTACTGATGGCAGGTTTCCCATAAGTTGTTGATAAGTTTGGGCTTTGTATTTGTAGCAAATAATACATCTACGTTGAACAAGTTTAGCTATATATCGAGCAGAAACCACCCAGTAGGACCGCGAAACATAAGACTGCATAAGCTGGAGGCTACCGTGAAGTGTTTTTACGTGAGCATCTAAAAATATAAGAAAAGAAAGAGGATTCTGTTTCGCCAACAAAATCGGGTGTTTAGTTTGGTAAGGGACTACAGAATTCGACAATCTACCACCAACTCGTAGAATACCCATATTGTCGAGAAACGGGAATAATTTCAAAATGTTACTTTGATTAGAAACTCTTTTTCCCAATTTTAACATTTTAATTTCTTCTTGAAATGAGATTGCTTGTGTTACTTTAATAAGTAAATGCATTGCTTCTTTTAATTCATGTGTTTTTAGAAATCCAAATTCGCTTTTGCTTATATTTGTTTTGATATTGTTGTAAAAACGAAGTATGTATGACGTCATACGCAACAATGTTGATAACTTTGAAAATCTTTGAATTATTTCTGGATATTTTGTCATGGATGTTGGTTTTACTGTTTTAACAGCATTGTTGCTAACTATTTCTACGGAAGAATTTTCAGTAGGAGAAGTAGGCCAGAAATCTGAATCGGCCTGTAGCCAGGTTGGTCCTTTCCACCACAATTCGTAATTAACTAACTGTTCAGGCATTAAACCTCTCGTAGCACAATCTGCAGGATTATCAAATGAAGGAATGTATCGCCAATAATCAACGTTTGTCAAACGTCGGATATTTTCGACTCTATTAGCCACGTACACTTCCAACCGCGCTGAATTGTTTTTCAGCCACGCAAGAACTATAGTACTATCCGTCCAGTAGAATATATTGTTAATATTGAAGCTTGCGTTAGTTTTTATTTTAGCAACCAATTTTGCCATAAAGGCCGCTGCACATAATTCTAGCCGTGGGATTGTATCGCCTTTTAATGGAACAACTTTCGATTTTCCTTGAATAAGGTTAATTAAAATCTCACCAGATTCTGTCTCAATACGGGAATAGACAACAGTTGCGTAAGCTACTTTGGAAGCGTCACTGAAGGCGTGCATCTAGAGGGGGTATAACCAATCCATCGAGGAATTTTAATCTCTTCAAGAACTTTTAGTTTTGTTCTAAAGTGCACCCATTCACACTGTATTTCATTTGGTAGATTATCTTTCCAATCAAGTTTTAATTTCCACAGCTTTTGAAATATTATTTTTGCTATTACGGTGGTAGGTGATAACCATCCCAAAGGGTCAAATAATTTAGAGGCTTCTGAAAGTAAATTACTTTTAGTAATGTTTTTACAAAATGAAAAGTTTATAGAAAAACAAAAGAAATCATTTTTAGTATTTCAATTTATTCCAAGAGCTTTCGACATTTTAGGTTGATAAATAGAAAATTGACTTTGAATTTCACGGTCGTCTTTCGGAATATTTGCTAAGAATTCGATCGAATTACAATTCCATTTTCTTAAATGAAATCCACCTGAATTCAAAAGATTTGAAAGTTCTTCTTTAAGTATTACTGCTTCTTGTAGAGTATCCGTCCCTGATATGACGTCGTCTACATAAGTGTCCGTTCGAAGTACTTGGCTTGCTTTTGGAAAGTTTATTTCTTCGTCCGTTGCTAACTGCTGCAGAACTCTAAGGGCAAGATAAGGAGCCGATGTTGTACCATAGGTCACTGTGCGTAGTGCAAATACACAAATTTTGTTTGTAGAATTTCTCCAAAGAATGCATTGAAAATTTTGGTGTTCAGGGGTCACATTTATTTGCCTAAACATTTTTTCAAGGTCTGCTGTAAAACCAATGCGATGTTTTCTCCAACGACTAATGATTGTAGGCAAATCATTCTGTAGTGCAGGTCCTGGTGACAACTCTTCATTTATAGAAGTTTGTGGGGGTCTACGGTTTCCACCATCAAAAACCACTCGCAGCTTTGTGGTTGTGCTACTTTCTCTGTGTACACCATGATGGGGGAAAAAATATGCATTTTGTGGTATAGCTTCTGGGTACTCACCAAGATTAACCATATGATTAAGTTGTTCATACTCTGCCATGAACCTTTTGTATTCCTGAGGAACATTAGGATGTTGTTTAAAGGATAATTCTAATCGTTTAAACCTTTTCATAGCATTGTAGTCTGTGTGGCAAAATGTTGGTAGACCTTGCCCTTGAAGTAAGCTCTTAAATGGCAGATGTACAGTATAACGTCCTGTTTCATCTCTAGAATGAGTTGTATTAAACAATTTTTCACACAATTCCTCTTCTTTGGACAACGGATTTTTATCTAAAAGATCCTCTTGTTCCCAAAACAAGCGAAGTTGTTCATCCACAGAGCACAAATTTGCGGAAATTGTAACATTTTCCATATTTGGTTTTTGAGATCCTGAAATCATCCAACCTAAATGAGTTTCTTGTAAAAGCAAACCATTTTCTAATTTTTTGATTCCAGGTAGGATCAAGTCTCCATAAACGTCGTTTCCTAGAAGGAGATCGATTTTCTCTGTTTTCATAAAATCTGGATCTGCGAGGAAAAAGTCTGAAAGGTTTGGTATAAATTTAGGATTAACTTTATTTGGCTTATAGGAAGTAACGCTATGAACCACTAGGGCATTCATTTGTAATTCAAATTGATTTTCGTATTTTGACAAAATTGACAGTCTTACAGATTTTTTTACTGTGACTGCTTGTTTTCCTCCAATTCCAGAAACATGTACCCACGTTTTATATTTTGGTACTTGCATTACATGAGAAAGTTCTTCTGTAATAAATGAAAGTTGTGAGCCCTGATCTACTAAGGCTTTCACACAGTAAGTCTTTGTGGCCGTTTTTAAAATTACTTTTACAGTGGGCAATAAGGCAGCATTTAGATTTTTACTATTAAAATTGGAAATATTTGTACTTACTGTAGCTGAGCTGGGTATTATTGTAGGAGATGGTTGAAAAGTTTTATTTTGTGTTGGATTGTTTAACGACGATGATGTAGTTGGTTTTAAGTTATTTTCAAAAAATACAGTATGCAGAATAGTATGATGAGGCTCCTGACAAATGTGACATCTAGTATTTAATCTACAAGAAGATTGCAAATGTCCAGTGTTCAAACAATTTCGGCAAAGACGGTGCTGATTTAAAAAGCTTTTCTTCTCCGATGAGGAATAATTTATAAACTTGAAGCACTTGTAGAGGGGATGACGTTTGTGGCAGCAAAGGCAGTTTTCATCTTTTATTGTTGAAGCAGTATGAGCTCGTATAGTTCTTGTAGGTTTTTTACGATAAACGTTTGAAACTGTTTCCTCTTCTAAAGATTCGAGAGTGCGGAAGGTAGTTTCTAGAAAACTCAACATTTCAGACATTGGTGGAACTGTTGTTTCAGTTTTAAGTGATTGCTCCCATTCCTTGCGAGTCTGCATTTCCAGTTTTTGTGTAGTTAAGTACACCAAAATTGAATCCCATGAAGAAATATCTATGTTTAAAGACTTTAATTGTGACAGGCAGGTTCGTGTGGTATCTAGTAACGCTTTTATATTTTTAAATGTTCCATCAGATGGCGGTATTGAAAATAAACTTTTCAATATTTGCTCTTCAAGTTTTCTTTCATTGTGGAATCTTTTTTCAAGGGCATTCCATGCTAAGTCATAACTGGAATCTGCTGCCGGATATTCATTAACCATGTTAAGTGGCGTTCCTGTGCAAGAAGATTTTAAATAAAAGTATTTTTGAACTTTTGTCAATGAATTATTTTGATGCACCAGTGTTTTAAACATATCTCTGTATGCAATCCATTCAAAATAATCCCCCGAAAAGGTTGGCAGATCGATCTTTGGAAGTCTGGCTCCAGCATAGAAGGAATCGTTGCGGCTAGTTATTGCGAATTAACTTGCGTGGACGGGTGGTGTTTGTGGCAAATCAGAGTCTAAAATTAAATCAAGAATGTTAGTTTTTAATGAAATATAGATATCATAACACTTGTAAAAAGTGTCGCTAGTTAAATACGGCACATCTCCTTCAGAAATAGAATTTTCCCGTAGCATTTCAAGAAGTTGTTCATGACCATCTTTAAATGTTTTATAGCTGCATTCTAATTCCTCCAGAATAGCTTGGGCATACCCCTTCGATAACTCGTTTTTAGGTTTTGCTCTAAATGTATTGGCCACATGCTCTATGTGAGCAACAATTTTCTTTTGATCTTCGACAGCTTTTAGTGTTGAAGACATCGTTTCTAGATTTACAACTTATTAAAATGACACCAAATTTGAGTCGGTAGTAATTGGCAGCAATATTTGCAAAAAAGGAATTCCAAGCCGACAAGACGATTGAAGAAAGTTTGAACTGATACCGCAGACGAGACGGCAGTAGTATAATTAAAACACACAGTATTGGGTTAGTTGTCAGCACATGGACAGTTCCCGGGTTTCGGCACCAATTTTATGTATGAGTTGTTATTTAACTTTTAAGCTTATTTTGCCTTATTTTATTTACATTGATCTGCCCTTAGCAGCAGACAAAATTCAAGTGTTTTCTTCTATTAAAATGAAAAATACAAAAAGGTCATCACATCATCAGTGGTATGATTTTCTACCTACTTGCTAATTTATATGTGAAATACATGTGTACACTTAAATGCATAGCAATACAAATATATTAATTCAGATATGTCTCTTTGCATGCATACAAATACGTATATAAAAACAATTGTAATAAATATGAGTAAATTGAATAAGTATACAGTTAAGAATTAGTTGAACTCATTAAAAGCTTAATTGTGGAACTTATTACTTTTGTAGGGTTTCTAATTGCTTGTTTAATAATAAATTATAGAAAATTCCCAAACAGGGTGATAATACCGTAAGTATTTCCTCCACATTGCTTATGAAATCGTATAACAATCTAGGATTTCCGTAAAATTTCGGAAGATCCTTGACGGCATCTAGAATTCTTAAGGAATCCAGTATATTTCTTTCTGTCGAGGGTGAACTTTTTGTAGAATTCATTACACTACTTTGACTATTTTGACTAACGCTCATATCGGTTTCAAATTCCGGGATAGGAATAAGTGTTCTTGGGATGGTATAAGGACGAAATTTACGCATATAATTATTTCTTGAATTTAGAACAAAATCATATATTTAGAGAGATTACAGGAGGGTCCCTTGGAAATCGCTGCTCTTCAGAAATATATGAATTTTATTTTTATTTCGTAATATTAAACAATTAACAATTTTCTTTAGAAAGGAAAATTATTTTATATTTTCGAAATATATATGTATATATTTAAATATAATTACTTAACTAACACTTAATAATATAATAGATTAATTATTTTATATTTAACAAAATTATTTATTTTATCTTTATCTTGAAAAAAACACAGTTAAATTATTCTATCTTTGTTCACAATATATGTTTTTCCTTTTTTTTTTTATTATTATTTATTAAATATATTTTTTTTATGTGAAATATCTTTTGATCCTTTAAAATATTTTTTTATTTATTTTTATAATCAAATACTAAAAAGTATTGCTTGTTTATATTTTATTTTATATTTTTGTTTTTAATAACTTTATCACTATACACTTTCCTTAATAATCTAAATTTCTGACTTACAATATTAAAACTATGGTTGTTAAAAACATTATTGCCGGTCTTGTTCAATAAGTTTCTTGGTGGTGATATGCCGGCACAATTATTCTTGCTCTGGTTCTGTTCTGCTAAAAAAAAACAATTATCCTTTGTTTCTTTTTTTTCTGCTGAGCTCCTTGCAGGCTTTTTGTTCTTGTGATAATCCGTCACAATAAGTTTATAATTATCCTTGCAGGAACTACTCACAGAACTACCCGACTGCGCCAGTTAACTTTGGGAATGCTCCGTTAAAAAAAAACAACCTTTCTTTTCTGTTACCAAAGTATTAATTGATTTATTGAATTTTTCTTTTAAACATTTAACTTGTTACCAAATTACAAAAGTGCTTATTAATTTATTTTGTTTATTCGTTTTAATAGATTTCACAATTACAAACTATTTATTGCTTATTTTAGTTATTCTAAATAATTTTACAATTAGTAGGTCAATAAATTGCTTAGTGCTTATTTAATTTATTCTTAATAATTTTACAATTAGTAGGTCAATAAATTGTTTAATACCTTTTTTTATTTATTCTTAATATTTCGAAAAACAATTGGGTTAATGAACTTTGCAATTAAAATTATTAAATGCTGATGCAGCTATTAAGTCTTGGTGGTTTCTTTGGTGGCTCTGTTGTTGTTGTTGTGGTTGTAGTTGTATCTGTAACTTGCGCACATATCCTACTAACCGGAAGACAATAATATGAATAAAACATGGTACAAATTATTTTCTGAAAAAAGATATTAAACAACAGACTTCCGAAAATAATGGAAAATCGTCGAATATTTTTATTACCCAAAAACGGTTTCGGGCGCATATATCTCGGAAACCAGTATCAATAGGAGATGAAAAACTTAATAACGTGGTATAATTTTTTTTTTCTGAAAGAAATTGTTAAACAGCAACTTTAAAAAATTTGAAAAAATCTTCAAAATATATTAAACTAATATTTTGTTATTTGCTCGAAAACAGTTTCGCGAAAACATATCCCACTACCCGGAGTTAATAAGGAACAATAATGCGAATAGAACATGGTATAAATTATTTTCTGAAAAAGTTATTAAACAGCAAACTTTAAACAATTAGAAGCTATGTACAAGATGCTCTATAAAAGCAAAATTGAGAAAAAATGTGCATTATTCGATGTGATTTTTAACAGCAATTTGTTAATGTTTCTTAGAATAAACAATTGAACTTAAATTGTCCTAAGCTGTTAGAATCAAATTGAAAGGTTGTCACTTTAATGATTGTAGTAATACATAAGCACTTTTTGCTAATAACTCCAAAGCTATTTCGAGCGCACATATTCAACTGCCCGGAATCTATAGAGGACAAAAGTAGGAATCACACGTGATATAACTTGTTTTATACAAAACTATCTACAGCAGCAAGCTTTCAAAAATTAAAAAAATCGTCATAATATTAAAAACCATTTTTTCAATTATTACTCCAAACCTTTCCGCACGCACATGTCTTACTACCCAGAATCGATAGAGGATACGAATTAAACGTGTCATAAGTTAATTCCTGCAAAAAACTTTCTGAAAAAAAATATTAAACAGGTAACTTTCGAAGGTTACGAAAAATCGTCTGAAGATATAATTCAAGGCGAATCTATGATAAGGTGGTAGTAATAGCGAATTCACTGCTTTTTGCAGGTAGCTTCACTGACAAGCTCAATATATAAAAAATCTCAAGGCGAATTGATAACCAGGTGGTATCATCAGCATCAAGGTACATTTATTTTACTAGGTAATAGCGGCTCTACAACAAATACAACATTTGTAATAACAACATGGCATTTTATTGTTGCTTGGTGGGTGGAAATGTCGAAAATAGAAGAAAAAAATAAAAGAGAATTGGTCTAAAAACAAACGCTCTCTTTGTTCTATATAAGCTTGTTGTTAGTATTTTTTTAAATTCGTAAACAAAAGTAGGAAAATGTAAGCACCTTTTGACATCTCCTACTACTAACCAGCTGGGCGAATGACACTACCTAGCAAAATAAATGTACATTGATCAGCATGAAGTACTGTTCGAAATATCGTCAAAGTTTTGTTTTTTTTTTTCATTCTGTTTTTTTCGTTTCTTGTGTTTTTTATTGAACATGCATAACAAATAAAATGAATGAAAACGATTAAATTTAAGTAGGACTTATCTATCTCTAGAGAGCTAAATTTTACTTGCATCGGAATTGGATTTTAAGATTCCAAAAATAACAAAGAATATATCAGAGTTAAAGGCAAAAGTTTTCAAGTTTATTTTTTTTATTTAAACAAGTATTTGCATTTAATTTAGTTAAATAACTATGAATATTAGTAGAAAATAAATTATCTTCTATTAAACATTAGTGAAAAATCGGCAAGAAGAGTATTTTAAATAGTTAATGGCCTACCAAGTCATTGCAAAAATAATTGTGCTATATCATTAACTGTTGTCGAAAACTTTAAAAAAAAAAAGATTGAAAACGATGGTAAAAAGTGCACGATGTTTTTATGTAAAAATAAATTTACTTGTATTTTTGAGTTGTTATATTCATTTGGTATTGAGTGTGTGTATGTTTGTATATATAAATACAAAAACTAAAAAACAATTTTTTTGGAATATTTTTGGGCAAAAATGTAATTTCTTGTTCTATGATTAAGCTTATTCCACAATTTTTTGTAATGTTGTTTATTTACTGAAACGCTATTTACTATTTATAAGAATATATATATATATATATATATATATATATATATATATATAAATATATATTAATAAACAACATTTATTTTTGTTATGTTAAAATTAAATGCCTGGTTTTTTAAATATAGTTATTCTTGTTTTGAATTTTTTGACTGTTAAGGCCTCATTAGTCTTTACTTTCTGTTGCTGTTTTGTTCCGTGCCGTTCTACTTTTTAAGTTATTGTAATTAGTTTTTCTGTAACAACATATCCGCTGTTTATAATAAACAAAGAAAACACAACACACAACATAACAAAAAATAAACTACAAAAATGGATTAACTACAATTTTTTACTCACACTACCAAACAACTTCCACGTAACATTACGTTGAATTCAATCTGCTACTGATTCAAACGAAACAGAACAGAACGCTAAAGTAATAACAAACCACAAATACATATTTTCCATTTAGCAAAGACTGATCAATGATTCGTCACAGAACGGCAAATAAAGACTAATTCTGGCTTTAGCTTTGTATGTTTTCAAAGCAAACAAAAATTTTATTCGCTTCAACCAATTCTTTTTGACACGACCTCGTACAAAAAAGTTGCTTTGTGGTAGCAATTTGCCGATAATACACCTTATAATTTAATATGTAGCAAGGCGAATCAATACTAGCTGGTCGCAATGGCGAATTCAATAAATTTCGCCAAAAACCTGAAATGTCAAACTCCATATATCAAAAAGTTTGACACTTAACGTTTCGGCGAAAATCAATAAATTCGCTATAGAGACCACCTAGTATTGTTTCATCATGATATGTAGTTTGCAATTGGGCTAACGGCGAAAATTAACGGATTATTATCTATGTTTTGGTAAACGGATATGCGCATTTTTTATTTCGATTTCGGCTTAATAACTTTTTTCCTAGCCTTTTAAGAAACAAACTACATTACAATCGATTCGTATTTTTATCCTCTTTCGATCGTATATAGTAATATATGTGCACGCGGAATAGTTTCCGAGATATAACCGAAAAACTAAACTTATATTTTTAAGCGATTTTTTAAAATTTAAAAAGTTTGCCACTTAATACCTTTTTTCCGTCAGTGTTTCAGAAAACAAGCTATACCTCGATCGATTCGTATTTTTATCCCCTTCCTTTCGTATAAAGCGGGGTATTTGCAGGTGGAATAGTTTTCGAGATTTAAGCGAAGAACTAAAATTTTATTTTTAGCGATTTTTTTACAATTGAAAGTTTGCTGGCTTATAACTTTTTTCGTACAGTCTTTCAAGAAACAAGCTATACCACGGTCGATTCGTACATTTAGCCTCTATTTTGATCGATTTGCATTGGTCGCTATGATGCACGGCTTTAATTTGGTTTTTATAACTAAAAAACCATCACAATTGATGACTATATGTTGTATATTTTAAAATGGCGAAAATGGCAACCTGAAAATTAGATTCTGCAAGATAAGACTTTTTATCTCGGTAACCAGAATTAATAGGAGATAAAAACACATATATAACGTGGTATAATTTTTTTCTGAAAAAAAGTTATTAAACAGCAAACTTTAAAAAATTTTCAAAATACATTAAACTAGTATTTTGGTATTTGTTCCAAAATGGTTTCGCGCAAACATATCCTACTACCCGGAATTATATAGGACAATAATACGAATAGAACATGGTAAAATTTATTTTCTAAAAAAAGTTATTAAACAATTAAATTACTAATAAAACAATTAGAAAATATGTACAAGATGCTTATAGCAAAGTATGAAAAAATGTGCACTTTAATGGTTGCAGTAATACATACGCACTTTTTGCTAATAACTCAAAAACTATTTCGAGCGCACAATTCGCCTTTGAATACTTTCAAAGCAAATAAAAATTTTATTCGCTTCAACCAATTGTTTTTGACGCGGCCTCGTACAAAAATTTGCTTTGTTGTACCCATTCGCCGATGACTGCACCTTATAGATTCGCCTTGAAAAATCTGTATACAGTTTTTATATGTAGTTTGCTAACAGGGACAATTAACGAATTCGCATTAGCTAACAGCTATTCCCCATTCCATAATCAAATACTTGATTATACCATATTACATATAAAAATTTTGGAGGTCAGTAACCCTGAATCCAAGCGTGCGGTCATTTTTTTCACTTAACATTTTTTTATTTTTATTTTATTTATTTTAAAATGGCGAAAATGGCATCCTACAAATTAGATTCTGCAAGCTAAGATCTTTTTATTTTTAAATTTTATTTTACAATAAATAAAAAATTGACGAATTGTGACCGCTTCCAAAAACTCTTATTGTTTTTAATTTTGTTTACATTTTTGATATGAACAATAAAAATTATACTTTTTGTACAACTATGTTAAAAAAGTTTGCTGTGTCTCAGAGTTTGTTTTCTCCTACGTAAAGATTTTGATATCAGTTGTTATTGATTTGTTGTCTCTTTTTACGCAGTGTTGTTAGCAAATTTTAAAATGTAGAATTTGTAGCGTATTTTGCTTGATATTAATTTATGATTAATTATTAAATTTGATATATGTATGTGTAGTATACAGCTTGTTATAAAAACTACTCTAGAAATTATAATTTTATTTAATCAAGTTTTCATTTAATTTCATGTTTATACTTTTCATTTTTCTAAAACAAAAATCAGTATTGGTGTATAGCTTAATAATAAAACGTCTTAATTTTGACACAACATTTGGTGACCCCGACGAAAGTTTGGAAAAATGTCTCTTGCACACAGTCCTCCAAGGCCTAATACATCTCGAGAAGATAATGTTAATATTTTGGATCAAGCCATAGGAGATTCAATTAACCAACACCTTCAAAGTCATGAAATCGCTGTAGCATCAAGCAATATATTAAAGTTTCCACCATTCTGGCCAAAGAATCCCCGTGTCTGGTTTTTACAAATAGAATCCATTTTTTCAATTTCAAGAATTTCTTCCGACGAAACGAAATTTCGACACTTAGTGGCAAATATTGACGCAAGTACCTTAGAATTGGTGAGTGATATCCTCGAAACAGCACCAGCTGGCAATAGGTACGAAATCCTTAAAACAAGGATTATTAATCTATTCAGCGAATCTGACGAAAGGAAACTTAAAAGATTACTAAGTGGACAAAATCTTGGTGGCCAACAACCTTCCCATTTTTTAAGAACGATGCAAAACTTAGGGCGTGGCCAGGTTGGAGAAAATGTCATCAGATCCTTGTTTTTAGAACAACTTCCAGAGAATGTTAGGTCAATTCTAGCTATCAGCAAACAACAAGATGTCAACAAACTTGCCGAACAAGCAGACAAAATCATTGATATTGCACGACCAGGTTTCATTTCATCAATTTCAACACCTCAAGATAAATTATTTCAAGAGTTGTCACAACAAATTGAGTCTCTTCAAAAGCAATTTAATCATTTTAGTCGAAGTAGGAGTCGTAGCAGAAGTTATTCACGGAAAACGCCAAAATTCAAAGAGATCGATGAAGAATATTGTTGGTTTCATAAAAAATTTGGCTCTAAAGCGAAAAAGTGTAAATCCCCATGCAAGTATCAAAAAAACTAAAAAACGTTTCGAAAGTTGCGGCCACCGAAACAACTAATACATCAAGCCGCCTTTTTATAAATGATAACTCTACTAAATCCATTTATTTAATAGATACAGGAGCAGATGTTTCTGTTATTCCAAATTTTAAAAACAAATCATATAAATTTTCAAATATACAACTTTTTGCAGCTACTGGTACGCCAATTAAAACTTTTGGAACGAAACTTCTTCAACTCGATCTTGGTTTGCGTAGATCTTTTACATGGCTTTTTATTATAGCGGATGTAACAAAGCCTATAATTGGGTGTGACTTTTTAACACATTTTCATTTTCTACCAGATTTAAAAAATCGTGTTTTCGTAGATAGTAAGACTTTAGTTTCCTCGCGCGGTACAGTGAAAGAAACTCCTATACTTGGTATTTCAACTATTCTTAAAGATGAAACCATATATCATCAACTACTTAAAGAATTTCCAGAAATACATAATACGTCGACATCTCTATTTGCTAAGACAAACAACGTATATCATCATATTGAAACAACTGGACCGCCTGTCAAATCAAAGGTAAGACCTTTAGACACTAAGAGACTAGCATTGGCAAAAAGGAATTTAATTTCATACTCGAAAATGGCATAATACGTCCTTCAAAAAGTATGTGGTCAAATGCCTTACATATGGTTTCAAAAAAGAATGGAGATTGGCGACCTTGTGGCGATTATCGGCAGTTAAATAAAATAACTATTCCTGACCGGTATCCTATTCCATTATTAACTGATTACGTTCACTGTCTTCATGGTCGAAAAATTTTTACAAAACTCGACCTCATGCGCGCATACCACCAAATCTCTGTAAATCCATAAGACATTCCAAAAACTGCTGTTATTACGCCATTCGGCCTGTATGAATTTGTTAAAATGCCATGGTTTTCATATGTAGTTTGCAATTGGGCTAACGGCGAAAATTGACGAGTTCGCCTTAGCTACCAGCTATTATCCCATTCCATAATCAAATACTCGATTATACCATATTATATCTAAAAATTTTGAGGGCCGTAACTCCGAATCCAAGGGTGCGTTTTTTGAAGACATGTCCCCAATGTAAACAGTATACATATGAAAATTTTTGTTGCCAGATTGCTTGTATATACTGCCTTTTTGTGATGCCGCCGTCAAATTTTTTTTAACTAGCTTTGAATGAATTTTCAGTAGTGCTAATTGAATTTTATATAAACGTTATAATGAAGTAGACCGTCAGGGCTTATGTTACATAATTAAATCTCGCAACTTGTAAATTAAATAGTATGAATTTATGATATTTATGATATTTAAAATTAATATAGATTTTTTCTTCAATTCTTGCCAGTAATAATAATTAATATTATAATTAAAAATTAAACAACATATGCAGCGAAGATGCGGAAAACAAAATTTTTTATGTAAAGGTAATAAATATGAAAACCTAATAAATATCTGCGAATTTCTCGATTTGTATATTTATTTCTATCGATTGCACGTGGAACGAATTGGCACTATAAGTAGATTTTAAGTAATGTTACTTAAGGCATCATTACTCTTATGTAAATATTGCGGATGGCTTCAACGCTAGCTAGGTGCTGCATAAACGTAAACGTTCCATATGTTTATCAATAGTGAAGTTGATAAGCAAAACATTTTAAAAAATTTGTAGCGATAATTAAAACAACTCTTCTTATTACTACTGTTATATATTGCAATGTAAGAAACTCAATTTAATTTTTTGTTGTCTACGTATTCTTTACAGAAACAGGGCTTTACACTTTTATTTAGCACAAAAAGTAAGGTAAATAAATACCAAAAATTATATAATAATAGTTAAAAAATATATTATTTAAAAAATAATCGATTATATACACATAATAAACATGTAAAAAATAATCAGATTCCTATTTAAATAAATAAATTAAGCGTTATTTTTATTTACAAATTAAAGAAATAAAACATACTATACTATTATGCATTTAATAGTTTCTACTTGATATTAAAAGTAAAAGTATTTTATAAATACATACGTATAATGCTCATTGTATTAAAGATAATTCTGATATATAATCTTTAGGAAATTACAGCTTAAGGAGAATGTTTGATATTCCTTTGAGCTCTCAATGCAAATTTTAATAATATTGTATTGTTGCTACTGATTTTTACAACATTTACAGTTTTTGAATTACCTACTTCAGCTTAAATTTTTTAAGTATTTCAGAGGTTCATTTTCATAATTTTTAGTTACACTTATATTTTTGAGATTATAATTCATTTTGTTAAACTACAAGTAATGATTAATGTCTAATTACAATTTCATTAATTTGTAATTAAAAATTTCAAATAATGTAATCGTCATTGAAAATATCTAATAGCACATTACCATTAATTTTAATTGTAGTTGAATCTCTTACGACTGATACTTATTATAAATGTATGTATTAATATATATTTATATATATAATTATTGTTCAGATAGAGCTTTATGGGTTATTAACTGGATAAAGAACATTAGAAGAAATATAGTTTTTATGATGAACTATATGAGCAGTAGCGAAATGTCCATATACATATGCTTTCCCCGCAGTAATACATCTCATTTGTAGTTTTAAATAATATTTCATGAGAATATCAGACAATATTTATATTTGATAGAATTAAGCAAGATTAAAATAAATCAAGCTCAAAAGATTCCGAATAATATATTTTCATATTTAAATATTAATTTATCTACAAAAATAATAATTATTATAACTAATATATACACACACTACTAAAAACTGTACTCTACTAAACTAGCATTTATTTATAATCCTTATTTTAAATTTATATTTTATGTTTCACATTTATTTTTCATATTTATTATGTTTAATACAACTTTCTTAAAGTGTACTCGATGCATCATTCGGATTAAAAAATACCAATTATAATAACAGTTATTAAGGTATTTATTGCAATAATGCAACTAATAATACAATATAATGATAGTAAAAAAAAAAATAAAAAACTAACAATTATAATTTTATAGCAGTAATAATTATAATTGCAGTAATACTTATAAAGAACAATATAAAATTACGGGTTTCCTTAAGAGCTAAAAATACATATGTATATCAAATTTAATAATTAATCATAAATTACTATCAAGCAAAATACGCAAAAAATTCTACATTTTAAAGTTTGTTGACAACACTGCGTAAAAAGAGACATCAAATCTATAACAACTGATATCAAAATCTTTACGTAGGAGAAAACAAACTCTGAGATACAGCAAACTTTTTTAACAGAGTTGTACAAAAAGGGAATTTTTGTTGTTCATATCAAAAATGCAAACAAAATTAAAAATATAAGAGTTTTTAGAAGCGGTCACAATTCGTCAATTTTAAATGTATTGTAAAATAAAAATTTATAATAAAAAGATCTTAGCTTGCAGAATCTAATTTTCAGGTTGCCATTTTCGCCATTTTAAAATAAATAAAATAAAAAAAGTTGCCTACTGGGTGAAATATGCAATTTTACGGACCTCCAAAATTTTTATATATAATATGGTATAATCGAGTATTTGATTATGGAATGGGGCAATAGCTGGTAGCTTAGGCGAATTCGTTAGTTTTCGCCGTTAGCCCAATTGCAAACTACATATAAAAACTGCATACAGATTTTTCAAGGCGAATCTATAAGGTGCAGTCATCGGCGAATTGGTACAACAAAGCAAATTTTTGTACGAGGCCTCATCAAAAACAATTGGTTTAAGCGAATAAAATTTTTATTTGCTTTGAAATAATACAAATTCGAAATGTGCGCTCGAAATAGTTGTGGAATTATTGGCAAAAAGTGCATTAAAGTGGCAACCGTTAAATTTGATTCTAACAGCTTAGGACAATTTAAGTTTAATTGTTTATTCTAAGAAACATTAACAAATTGCTGTTAAAAATCACATTGAACAATGCACATTTTTTCATACTTTGCTTTAGAGCATCTTGTACATATTTTCTAATTGTTTTATTAATAATTTAATTGTTTAATATCTTTTTTCAGAAAATAATTTTTACTATGTTTTATTCGTATTATTGTCTCTTATAATGCCGGGTAGTGGGATTTGTTTGCGCGAAACTATTTTTGAGCAAATACCAAAATACTAGTTTAATATATTTTGACGATTTTTTTAAATTTTTTAAGTTTGCTGCTTAATAACTTTTTTTCAGAAAAAAATTTATACCACGTTATACATCTGTTTTTATATCCTATTGATTCTGGTTACCAAGATAAAAAGTCTTATCTCGCAGAATCCAATTTTCAGGTTGCCATTTTCGCCATTTTAAAATATACAACATATAGTCATTAATTGTGATGGTTTTTTAGTTAAAAAAACCAAACTAAAAGCCGTGCATCATAGCGACCAAAGCAAATCGATCAAAATAGAGGCTAAATATACGAATCGACCGTGGTATAGCTCGTTTCTTAAAAGACTGTACGAAAAAAGTTATAAGCCAGCAAACTTTCAATTGTAAAAAAAATCGCTCAAAAATAAAATTTTAGTTTTTCGCTTAAATCTCAAAAACTATTCCACGTGCAAATATACCGCTATATACGATCGGAAGTGGATAAAAATACGAATCGATCGTGGTATAGCTTGTTTTCTGAAACACTGACGGAAAAAAGGTATTTGTTACGAACGTAGTGACCAGTGAGGTTTCCGACTAGCTTTTCTGACGGTAAACATATCCCAGCGGGTCCAAACCCTTCTCACTTGGTACGATGCACATAAAAAAAAACTCAACAACAAAAAAAAAACCCATTTACTTACTCAAAAAAAAAAACATAATAGCACAAACACGTCAGCACAAAATACACATTTTTTTGGGCAGATATTATGCCTCAAACGCCCTCCCAACCGTGTCACAACAACAAACTCCACTTACATAATATCCTTTTTTTGTGATCCCATATCCTCTCTGACTCCTTTTTCCTTTACTTTACCTTCATGCCATTTCCTTTAATTAATTAAGCCATAAACATTATTAGTTCCGAATTCATATCATTACAAACATATTGTTTTATTTAAAAATAAAACTTAACTCTAGCAAAAATATAATAAAACAACAAATGACTTAAATGCAAACTGAAGGAAAAAAAATAGACTCAATATATTCTTTAAATACAGTAACACCAAAATTTTTTACTCGTTTTTATTTTTAGCGCACCAAAAAAAAAACTTTAAAAACTGTATTAATTTGCCTTATTATTTTTTTTTTTTTGCTTTTCAGTATCCAGGTCAACCACTTCTCTTTATATTTAAACAAAACTCATCCCTAACCTGAAGGAGCTCCCTAAGGCTAGTAAGCTGTTTCCTCAAATTTTTTGCAAAAAAAAAACTATTCATGGATCCTGAACTGACTAAATAAATAAAACAAATTAACAAAACAAATTTCCCTATTTTCTTTAAGTTCCGGGATATTTTTACATATATTACTTACTACCCTCTACCGGTCTGTAGGGGAAAGTTCAAGCGCATATATAAAAAAACTTAATATAAAACAACTGCCTTTAGGCGCTTTCTACAAAAAATATAATCACAAATAAAAATCACAATAACTTACTCTATGCTAATTTTATTTTCTTAAATTCCTTTTTTTTTCTATTTCCTTTTTTTATATACCTTATTACTTATAATAAACTTTACTTTATATATATATATGTATATATATATATGTTTTTTTTTTTTTCTCAATTTCAATAATTTTTTTTTAATATTTTTTTTAAATATCTAAATATTGTTTTAATTTATTAATTTTTTTTGGAATTTTCGCCAATTACTTTCTTTTTTTTACGTTTCGTTTCGTATAGGCGATGGACACATATATGCATCAATTATAAAATAGATATAATATAGATTAATATAGAAAACGATTACCTGGCTAGGAGAGTGTAGAACGTTATCAGCTCCGATCTGGACAAACATATTAATTCGTACTCCCACAATTTGATGAGACCATTCTTTGCTCTAATAACTTAGTCTTTAGAATTCCCAAAAACGTCACTACACTTTCTGATCTTTAGCCAGTTATTAACAAAAACACAATTTTTCTATACATATCACACAAGATTAAAAAAAAAACTTTTTTCTTACGTTTTCTTCCTTTTCAAATTACTTAGTTAGTTAGTTAGGAGTGGCAGCCTCTCGCGACGAAGCTCACTTGAGCACAAACAATGGCCCGTTGTGATACCACAAAGAAGGCGGCATGACTCCCATTACCCAGCCGAGAACCATGAGGATTCACGGATGAACTTCGCTATGTCCCTTATAGAGTGGGATGATAGCTCCGTAAGAGTTCTAAAGAAAGGAGAGCCCAGAATTCTTAGTCTTCTTCGAGCCAGGGATGGGCAGTGGCACAGGAGGTGCAGTACGGTCTCTTCTTCATCCTCCGAGCTACAACTGCGGCAGAAATCATTAAAAGGCAGACCAAGTCTTTCCGCATGCCTTCCGATTAGACAGTGTCCAGAAAGTACAGAGACCGTGATACTTATGGATTTTCTGTCCAGTCTGAGCAGCTGCCTGGTCCGCTTGAGGTCCACAGTTGTCCACAGTTGTCTGGAGACACAGCAGGAACTTTCATTTACCCATAATTTGCGAGCCAAATTTAGATAGTGGTTCTTTATGGCCATTTTCACCGTTGCCAGAGGAATTCCAATGTCTGGTAGCGGGGAGATATTAGGAAGCAATGTGCTCCGTTTTGCGAGATCATCGGCCTCACAGTTGCCCTGGATATCCCTGGACAGGGACCCAAAACAGGTCAATCTGTGATCGCTCCGATAAAGTGTTCAGTAATGAGCGACAACCCAAGACTAGCTTAGATGTACTATATGCACCAGCAAGCGCCCTGATTGCTGCCTGACTCTCCGAAAATATCCGAATAGCATGACCAGAAAGATCGTCCCTGAGCGCTATTTCGGATGTTTTCAGAATGGCCATTACCTCGGCTTGAAAGACGCTACAGTAGTCAGAGAGTCTGAGGGAGAGTCTTAGTCCAAGATGATTGAAGAAGATTCCGCAACCGACTCTGTCGTCCAGTTTCGAGCCATCGAAGAGCCCTAGTAATCAAAATGGCGGCTGTTCCCCTGACTTTGTCAAGAGGCTTTTGGTTGACCAATCTCTAAAGAGCGGGCCACCAAAACACTGCTCCATAGAGAATATTTGGCTCTATAACTGCCTTGTAGAGCCAGGAGATGATTCGAGGCTGAAGGCCCCATCTTGGTCCTAGAGCTCTCTGACAGAGATAGAGCGCACAGGTCGCCTTCCGAGCTCTTTCGGCAATGTTTGCCTTCCATTGAAGTTTGGGGTCAGTATAACCCCAAGGTATTTCACACTTTTACTTACACTAAGCACAATGCCATTCAGCCTAGGTGCAGTAAATTCGGGATCTTGTATCTCCGTGGTGAAGAGCATAATCTCCGTTTTGCCGGGGTTAACAGTAAGATCAAAATCGCAGCACCATTTCAAATTACTTATTTGCTTTCTTTCCCTTTATAGAAATAAACTTTCAGTTATCACACTTTCAAAAAAAAATTCACAGATTCTGCCTGCTGCCACCAATTTTTAACTAATATTTAATTTAACCTTTTTTTTTAATTTATAATAAAAATTTCTTTTTACACTTTACTTTCCTCCGGCCCTTTAGTTGATGCAACCTTTTTACTTTTTCATCAGGTCTGAGAGTTTGCCTTTTTATATATAGCCCAGCAACCAAACTAAAATTTCAATTTGAATTCAAACTTCTCTCATTTTCGAACAATTTTGCAAATTTTCCACAAATCTCTTCCCGCTCAGTCGTCCATCTTTTCTTTCTTTTTGCCAGTTTTTTGTTTCTAGAAACCTCTGCCTTCATTTTTAAGTTTTGGTAAATATTTTCCACTTGATGTTTTGCTTATTTATTATTTTACTTTACTATTACCCATCTTGCCTTTCCTCCAAACCTCCGCAATACTCCTAACCAAGCTAACTTTAGCCCTCAAAGCTTTCCCTTGCACCAGGATTTCATATTAACGGCAAGGTAATTTTGCCATTCATAAAAATATTTTTAAATTTTCAAACGGTACACTTTTTCTCGCGGCGTTCTATAGCGTAATGAATGAAATATACAACCTTGTTTTTGTTACGTTATGGCATTACCTTATTCTGAACATTAAATATACAGTTTTAGCAACTGTATCATGAGTGTCATAACAAAAAAAAAAAAAAAAAACACATACACACATACATCTACAACAAGAAGAAAACAAAACTGACAGCGGCTGTCTCGGCCGTAGGGGCCAATGAGGTTTCCGACTAGCTCTATGAGGACGGTAAACACATCTCAGCGAGGTTCCAACCTTTCCCATTGGGTACGCCGCACATAAAAAAAATCACAAAAATTCCACAACAAAATATACAAAAATCTCACAAATAAAAAAAACAAAACCTATATTAATGCAAACACGCTCAAACAAACAGTTACCTTCGTGGCAAACGTTTTACCACTGTGTTGCCCTCCCAACCTTATCACAAACATTCTCATCCACCTTAACTTCCTTTTTGTGACCCCGTATCCTCCCAGATTCCTCCTTCCTTAACTCACCTTCATGCCTTTTTCCCGCTTCAAATTAAGCCACAAACATAATTATTTCCATTTCACATAATTACATTCAATTTATAATTTATTTAAGCACAAAAAAAACTTAATTCTATACAAATTTTGAAAGATAAATTCCTGTTAAAAATACAAATTACCTTAATTTTTACAAAATTTTTTCTCTTTATCTATTTATTTTTCTCTTACAGCAAAATAAATAAATAAATAAATATATATATATATATATATATATATATATATATATATATATATATATATATATATATATATATATAACTATTACAAAAAAAAAAATCTTTAATATATTAATTTGTTTTATTTTCTTTATTTTATTTTCCTTATTTTAGACTCTGTATCTGTATCTGTATCTCTAATTCCTACCCTGAAGGAGCTCCCTAAGGATAATAAATTCCCTGCAGCATATCTCAGGAATTCTACACAATTCAAAAAAAAAAAAAAAAAACAACCTAATTGTTAAGAGTTTTGTATTATTCTTATTTTTCTGTAAATAAAACAAACTAAAACGGTTTTTATTTCCGGTTTCTTACTCTTTTTGTACGGATAAATAATAAAAAAGATAAGTATGCCCTCTAACGGGCTATAGCAAACGTTAAAATTACAAAAAATATATTTGGCTGCTTTTAGGCGGATTAATAAAAGGGTACCAAGCACAAAAAACATAAACTTAACTTACAAATTAACTACTAATAAATTCTACATAAATATTGTTTTTTTTAATACTCTATATAATTGAAGAATTATAAACTAAAAATTTCACTAATTTTTTACTTTACTTTTTTTATCTGATTCTTTTTTGTTCATGAAATTCACTTTGAAATTTTTTTGGTATATTTATCTTCGATTTCAATACTAATTTGTTTATTTTCCCTTTTTTTTTATAAAAAATGTATATTTTATATATTGTTTATTCCTTAAACCTTTGTATGGCGGATAATTAATTAAGTAAACAGAAAAAGATTACCTGGCTTTACTTTGGTGGGGAAAGTTTAAAGAATCTCCAGCATTTCTTTTCTTCACTAGGTTCGGGCTACTAACTTCTCACCAACAACTTATTTTTTTGCACTCGAACTGTTGCTCCTTTACTCCCCAACTTCCCAACACCAACCAAATTTTTAGCCAGCTATAAAATTTGAAACACAAAACTTATTTAAGAATCACGAACGCACTCACAACACAAAAAAAAAAAAAAATTAGCTTACGTTTTACAATTTTTCTGTTAAACTTTCTGTTTTTTTTTTAGGTCATAAAAATTATCCTTTTTTCTCCAAAGGACTTCTTCATTAATTTAAACAAATTTAAATTTTTACTTTTCCTTTTTCTTCAATTTTTTTCTTTAATATATTAATTTGTTTTATTTTCTTTATTTTATTTTCCTTATTTTAGACTCTGTATCTGTATCTGTATCTCTAATTCCTACCCTGAAGGAGCTCCCTAAGGATAATAAATTCCCTGCAGCATATCTCAGGAATTCTACACAATTCAAAAAAAAAAAAAAAACAACCTAATTGTTAAGAGTTTTGTATTATTCTTATTTTTCTGTAAATAAAACAAACTAAAACGGTTTTTATTTCCGGTTTCTTACTCTTTTTGTACGGATAAATAATAAAAAATATAAGTATGCCCTCTAACGGGCTATAGCAAACGTTAAAATTACAAAAAATATATTTGGCTGCTTTTAGGCGGATTAATAAAAGGGTACCAAGCACAAAAAACATAAACTTAACTTACAAATTAACTACTAATAAATTCTACATAAATATTGTTTTTTTTAATACTCTATATAATTGAAGAATTATAAACTAAAAATTTCACTAATTTTTTACTTTACTTTTTTTATCTGATTCTTTTTTGTTCATGAAATTCACTTTGAAATTTTTTTGGTATATTTATCTTCGATTTCAATACTAATTTGTTTATTTTCCCTTTTTTTTTATAAAAAATGTATATTTTATATATTGTTTATTCCTTAAACCTTTGTATGGCGGATAATTAATTAAGTAAACAGAAAAAGATTACCTGGCTTTACTTTGGTGGGGAAAGTTTAAAGAATCTCCAGCATTTCTTTTCTTCACTAGGTTCGGGCTACTAACTTCTCACCAACAACTTATTTTTTTGCACTCGAACTGTTGCTCCTTTACTCCCCAACTTCCCAACACCAACCAAATTTTTAGCCAGCTATAAAATTTGAAACACAAAACTTATTTAAGAATCACGAACGCACTCACAACACAAAAAAAAAAAAAAATTAGCTTACGTTTTACAATTTTTCTGTTAAACTTTCTGTTTTTTTTTTAGGTCATAAAAATTATCCTTTTTTCTCCAAAGGACTTCTTCATTAATTTAAACAAATTTAAATTTTTACTTTTCCTTTTTCTTCAATTTTTTTCTGCACTATTAAATTTTATCTCTTAACACTTTCAAGTACAATAACCTTCTGAAAACCTTTTTTGATTTCCCTCTACTCGTAGTCTTGCTTACTTCCCAACATTAAGTGGTGAATTTTCTACATTTTCCAAGATTTTCCAAAAAATCTTTCCCGCCCAGCCGTCCATCTTTTCTTGCTGATCTCTCTAGAACATTCTGCCTTCCCTCCAAATCACCATATTTTAATATTAATAATTTTTTACTTTTGGCAAAATCTGCACTGAATTTCATTTTGTTTGATTATTTATTACTTTTTAATATTTTTTTGTCTCGTTATATTTATGTTTTCTTTTTATCTCTTCCTAAGGTTTTTAAATACAGTCAATGCTTATTCTTATACCAGGACCTCATATAAAACAGCAAGGTTATTTTTTTATTCATAACTATTCTGAAAATATTTCTGAAATTAACTACCGTTTTCATCGTGAATGAAAATAGAATTCTGTTTGTTTTTTTGTTCGTTCCGGCATTACCCTGTTCTAAATATACGTATACAACCAGTACTGGCAACTGTATCAAGCGTAGAAGACAAAAAAAAAATGTACACACACATGCATACCTATAGAAACCAATAATTGACAGCAGCCAGAAAAAAAATATTATTTTGATTAGCCGGTCGTATAAAAAAAAGTCTCTAAACGTTTAAAAGAAAACAAGAAGTAAATAAACCACCAAAGAAAAAATCAATTCGTTTATAGTGTAATAAATACAGAAGAAAAATAATAAGTGTAAAAATAAAATAAGTGTCAAGCCTAAAAAAATTGGCAAAAGAAATGAGCAAAAAAAATGTGTGGGAAACTGTTTGCTTTCCAATCTTGCAATTCAGAACTTGCAGCAGCATTAGAACTAGGAATTTATTTTCCACCCGCAACAAAACTCCGTGTCGTACAAGTGCGCGAAGTATGAAACGGTGTGCGGGATATGTGCGTTTCTGTAATTTACTTTGTGGTGTCCAACGTGGGGAACTCCCACACCCTGAGATAATCTCATGCTCTTCTAAAATTATGCCGGGCAATTACCTTATTTATACCCGTAAGTTTTTTACTTTTCCAATGTCACAGGAGATCACAATATGTTCATTATCTTGCAACTATAACCCTATTATCCGCTCAGTTATTCCATCACAAACGTCGCAGAGTCGGAAACCTCAACCACTCCAATTTTAGAGCATAAGCGAACTCAAAAAGTTTTCTTAGGAAAGAAAGATTTTAGTGGCCACCCATAATAAAAGATCAAAAAAAAATATATATATATCACGTAATTGGTTTTGATACCAATTGGGCACTTACAGTGCTATATATAAAAATCGATAACCTAAAAACTTAAAGTTTTACGGCAAAAAAAATGATTAAAAATACTCATCTTTCGTTATTTTGATTTCATAAATACTTTCTATTATTATAAAAAAATGTTAACTATAAAATACTAATATTTGTCAAAATCGTTTCAGATCTAATATACATGGGTAATGCCGCTTCTACTTTTCCTCCATGGGTTGTCGCTGCTCCAGAGGTGGGACACTTCTCTAGAATTTTTTTTAAATAAAAAAAACTTAGAGAACACAAAGTCTTTGACTCTGATTTTACTACAGAAAAAACCATTACGGGAAGTAATTTTTCTACTCATCTATCACATAAGAGTTTACTTTGTGTGACATTTTTCCGGTTTTTCTTCAAATAGAAAACTATCTTCTATAAAAAATATCATCATGGATTATTGCACGAAATTTACAGCATGAAAAAAAAGGACATCACAGCAAAAAATTTCATAGAAGATGAATGTCGGGATACTAAATATTGCACAGAAGGAACTAAGAAGTACTATTGCACAGAAGGAATAAAAATCACAGCTATTTTAACTATTAACTAACTCGGAACTTATAACTATCAGGTACTTTGACTGTTTTTATTTTGTTCTGCCACGTTTGAAGCTTGTCTTCTTTTAACTTCTTGAGTTTTTTTATGCAAGAGATAATGATGTTTAAATTGACAATTATCAACACCGCAGACGTTGCTGTTGCTGCATTTACCATAATGTTTTCGTAAACATTGTTTACAAAGATTTAATTCTCTCACAACATTCCATTTTTCTGTTCTATCTGCCCTTTTAGATTTATGGCAGTTAGCAACATTAATGCAGTCGCCACTACATACTTTACATTTTCTTGTATTTTGTTCAACGTGGCTGTGTATATAAACATTTCTCTGCTTACTGTGTGAGAGACTCTCTGCAGCAGAAGTAGAACTGCTGTCAATGTTGACGCTGCTGGCAGAAACGCCAATTTCAATAATCCAGTCAGAAAATTCTGTCAGATTTACTTTTTTATTTTGTTTTGCTAAGTTCATTTTATAAGTTCCCCAATTAATTTGGAAATAGGACGGTAATTCGTTAATTAATTCTTGAATTAAAGACGGATTATTGAGCTCATCTAGTAGTCCACATGCTTCTATTGTTGACTTTAGACCTTTTACTTGAACGGCAAATGATGTAATTGTTTCCAGTTTATTTACGTTAACTGTTGGTAAAGATCTTATTTTTAATTTCAGCGAATGCAGAATTTTCTCTGGTTGTCCATACAACAATTTTAATGTTGAAATTGCTGCAGGAACACACGTTGGATGGATTAAAATTTGTTGAACGGATTTCAATGCATTACCTCGCAGTGCCTTTTGTAAACGAATTAGATTCTCAGCGTCTGTTAAGCCACACACTTTCGTCGACCAATCATAGGTAGAACTAAATAGTGGCCATTCTTCTGGATTACCTGTAAATATGGGTAAATCTTTTGGGACCGTTTGCCGAGCATTAATTTGCTGGTGTGTTAAATTCGAAGTTGTGCTGCAATCAGGCATAAGCGAGAAGGATGGTTGAAGAGCAGATGCTTGCCATGGATTATTGGATTGGGTGTTTGTTACTTGTAGAGGTGCAGAATCTGTTTTATTAATTAAAGTGGCATTATTATTATATGAAGTAGAGCTTAAGGGGGCATGTGTTTTATTTTGAAAATTTGTGCGTGTATATTCTATTGACATTTCATTTTGAGAAGACTGAGTTGTTACATGACGTTGATCTGTCGTTGAGGCTGTAAGAGTTATATTTTGATCCTGTGCGTGTACATTTTGTGAGTTTATTTTACGCGGTGGTATAGAAAATTCGTTATTTTCATATAGGTTTGTAGAATTGGGCTGATTGTTTAGCCATTCGTGAACTGAATGTGCATCCACAGAGCTTCTATCATCAATTTCATCTTCAGCCTGTTGCAATATCTGATATTTTTTTTTTTTTAAATATTCAGTGTCTCGTTTTTTATCGAGCTTTCTTTCTTCTTCAAGCCGCTGAAGTTCAAGGTTTTTTCTACGAGCTGCTGAGTTAATTGAAAAATTAGAGGCTTTACTCCGGTGACTGCATACCGATTTCGGTGATGCAGGTGTTTGATTTTGATCAGTGCAATTATTTCATAAAAAATTTTTTGATCATTTGCTATATTAACACAATTTGAGTGATAACTTTTTTGGCACTTACCACACAAAATAGATTGAGTAGTTGGTGGTTCGTTGCAAACAGGACATTTTGCGTTAGGTGGGGATTTAGTGGCGCGATCTTGGTGCTGTAATGTTGGTTGACCCTGAAATGAGAATTTATACATTATATAAGACTTACAGTTTTCACCAGGTAGATATGCTCCCTATTTCGGTGTATGTTTTCAGCTGCCAGTAACCCTCCTGTTGCTTTGAGGTTATGTTTGCAAAGCAAATACCAAACAATTAAGAAAGAATTTTAATTTTGTTGCGGGAATATGTCTCAGCCAAGCTTTTGCGAGATTATAAACATCAAATACAAAATGAAAACAGCCTTAGTTTTTAGTATGCTTTATATTTAAATCTTAAAATTCCTGTGTAACATATATTCAACAAAAAGTTAGTATACAAAAGTGAGTAATTACATTTACATACTTTTTTAGTGCAAAAACTAAGCGACATATAAATATGAACGATATTAAGCTATAAACTTTAAAATTTTGTGAATTATTTTATTAGTGGTTTGAACTTTAGCACTTCTAAACACGCAATAATACACGTTTATTTAGCGGGGGTTAATTTCTTATTTGGCTCGATTAGTTTAGTGAAAAAGTAACGTAGTAAATAACTGGTTTTAGAAGTAATTGATTTGGTAAGTAATTGCGTTAACAAATATTTGGTATTTGATCGATAGTGGCGGTAATAATGTATTTTATGGTGGAATGAGACAATTTGGGTATCATTGGAGAAGTGATATCATTTGTTTTTACTCGCCGTGATTTTAATATATTTGGAGCTATAGTGCGTTTTTTGTAGAAACACTTAAAAGATTGTCGTTTTGGTAACTTGTGATGCGGGAAATCCTTAGAAAGCGAAACCGCTTTTGGTCATACCATACAGGTAACTAAGAAACTTGGGGTTGCTACGAAAATTATTGCATAAAATTTTTTGCTAAAAAAAATAATAATCTTACACTCTCTAGATAACTTTTTTTGTAAAATATTCCTGTTGAACTTAATGATTTTGATTAAAATTGTTTATATGAAAAAAAAATTTATTAACAGATTTTTTCTTTTTTCCTGACTAATTAAATAGACTTTTAAGTAACCTTTACAATGATACCCATATTGCCCCTTCGATATTCAAATACTCAATATATACCATATTATATAAAAATTTTAGAGGTCCGTAACTCCGAAACCAAGGGTTCCCCCAAATTTTTTGATTTCACATTTTTTATGTAAGCCATACACGCTGCGACTTTCTCAAGTTGTACAACAGATTGCAATGTTTGTTGTAGAGTTGTATGAAGTTAGATGTTGGTTGTACGAAAGTTCAAAAAGTTTTGATTTTTAAAGTATTAAAGAAAATCAATATATAAATAAAAATCGATGATTCTGATAAAATGTGGGCATTTATAGTATGTATTTTACAAATATATGCCTGAGTTGTGGAACTGCAGAAATTAATATTATAAAAATAAAAGCATTGGCAATAAAAGTTAAAATAAATTAAATATGTCTTCTGTCATACGCATATAACTCTTGTAATCCTTTGGTTCACTTTCTTTTAAGGTTTTCAAAAGTTTGTTTTTAGAATATGTTTTCTTTTCTACCAACCACTACTTCGACCACTTTCGGTTCTTTCTGAACCTTTGTTAGCATTATTTTTTCTTGATCAAAGACTTAATCGATTACAGCATACGCAATAATATCGGAAAATATCTTTACTGTAACGGCTTCTATATAAAATGAAGTTGTGCTGCGCGATTGTACGCAAGTTATATAACTTGTAAAAAACACCTAACTTGATTACTACCAAAAGTTGTACAACAGATCGCAACTTGTGTGGCTTGCATTAAAATTGCATTTTGCACCCATTTGGTAACTTTTTTATTTTGGAACGGTGCCTGTAGACTTGATTTGTTCCTTGCAAAAAGAATTTTTTGCAAAATTTAAAATTTTAAAATCACTCAATAGTTTTTGTGTTTTTTTTTCAAATATGGGTTTTCATTAAAAACTTTTATACTGTTGATAGTGTTTAGTTATTTTTTTGTTCATTTTAAATTTTAAATGGTATTTCAAATTTTTTATTGAAAGTAGCATTTTTTGCAAAATTAAAATTTTGGTAAAATTTTCGTGAAAGTATTTTTTGGTAAAACTTTAATCGTTTAGTGAATTTCCAATTTTTGGTAATCTTTGACATTGTGCATAGAAAATATTTGGCGTGAAGTTGGGTTGCTTATGTATCACCTTGGCATCTGCTCTGCACTCTCCTTCATCAAAGAATCTTTTGATATATAAGCGCGAAATTCAAGGCTTACAGTAGGCTAAACTTAAGCAGAAAGGAATATACTGACGATATCATATATTTGGTTTTCAGCTTCACTTGTACAAATATAATATAAAAAATAACTCAATAGTGTAAATGTTTGCCACTTAACAACTTTTTTCGTATGGTCTTTTAAGAAACAAGCTACACCACGATCGACTCGTATTTTATCATCTTTCAATCGTGAATAACGTTATTTCCACACGGAATAGTTTCCGAGATATAAGCGAAAAACTAAACTTATATAATTTAGCGATTTTTTATATTTTAAAAGTTTGCCACTTAATAATTTTTTCGAACAGTCTTTCACGAAACAAACTATATCACGGTCGATTTGTATTTTTATTCTCTTTCGATCCTATATAGCGGTATATGTGCACGCGAAACAGTTTCCGAGATATAAGCGAAAAACTAAACTTATATATAAAGCGATTTTTTAAGTTTAAAAGCTTCGTACAGTCCTTCAGGAAACAAACTATACCACGATTGATTCGTATTTAAATTCTCTATCGATCGTATATAGCAGTATATGTGCACGCGCAATAGTTTCCGATATATAAGCGAAAAAGTAAACTTATATTTTTGAGCTATATTTTACAATTGAAAAGTTTGCTGGCTTATTACTTTTTCGTACAGTCTTTCAAGAACCGAGCTATACCACGATCGATTCGTATCTTTAGCTTTGTTCGCTATAATGCACGGCTTTTAGTTTGGTTTTTGTAACTAAAAAACCTTCACAACTAATCACCATGTGGATAAGGTGTAGATCCTTCATTTTTAAAATGGCGAAAGTGACAACCTGAAAATCAGATTCTGCAAGCTAAGAGCTTTTTATTTAAATTTTTTTATTTTGCAATACATTAAAAATTGATGATTTATGACCGCTTCTAAAAACTTTTATTTTTTATCAAAATTGGTTTACATTTTGTTATAAACAACAAAAATACTCCATTTTTTACAACTCTGTTAAAAAAGTTTGCCGTTTATCAGAGTGTTTTTTCTTCTTCATCGTTTCTTCTCTTGCATTACTTTTTCATCTTGCGTAAATTTCCCAAAGTTCTTATGTATCAGCTGTTATAGATTTGTTACAAGGCGAATTAATTCGCCTTGGATTTGTTATCTCTTTTTAGGCAGTGTTCTCAAAAAATTTTAAAATGTAGAATTTGTAGCGTGTTTTGCGTGTTAATTTTTGATTTAATTAATAAATTTGATAAATGTATGTTGAACTTTTAAGGACATTCGTAAATTTATCTTGTTTTTATAAGTATTACTGTGATTATAATTATTACTGCTATAATGTTGTAATATTATTTGTATTATTTTAAGAAATACCTTAATAACTGTTATTATAATAGCTATTTTTAGAATCCGAAATTACGAAAAACCGTCGAAATATATTAAAATATTATTATGAAGCTAGTATTTTTTTCATTACTCGAAGACGATTTCGCGCGAGTTAACTTTGGGAATGCTCCGTTTAAAGAAAACAACCTTTCTTTTCTGTTTCCAAAGTATTAATTTTATTTTATTTATTTATTGAATTTTTCTTTTAAACATTTAACTTATTGCCAAATTACAAAAGTGCTTATTAATTTATTTTGTTTATTCGTTTTAATAGATTTCACAATTACAAACTATTTATTGCTTATTTTAGTTATTCTAAATAATTTTACAATTAGCAGGTCAATAAATTGCTTAGTGCATATTTAATTTATTCTTAATAATTTTACAATTAGTAGGTCAATAAATTGTTTAATGCCTTTTTTATTTATTTTTAATATTTCGAAAAACAATTGGGTTGATGAACTTTGCAATAAAAATTATTAAATGCTGATGCAGCTATTAAGTCTTGGTGGTTTCTTTGGTGGCTCTGTTGTTGTTGTTGTGGTTGTAGTTGTATCTGTAACTCCTCCCCCCTTAGTATGGAGCGATGGCAAAAAAATTGATGGTCAGAAGCGACAACAGTAGTGGCGGGAATTTCACTTACCACAAATTTTGTCTTGTGTTTCGTTATATGGATGTAAATTACAATTCCAATTATTACCATTAGAGTTCCATAATTTATATGCCTGTGAAGTTCTGTATTATTTGATAAATCTTCGATGGCTAACTTATTTTTTAGATGGTACTCTTTAAGTTTAGGTATATTTAAAGTTTCTATTGTAGGCAAAGGTTTTATGTTTACTTCTGCGGGTAGTTTTACAATGAAATCGTCCCAATATATGCTTGGGTTATCTTCGTAGGTAATTCCGTTGATGATGACATTACAGTTTTTGAAATTTATTGATAAGTTGCCTTTAATAATATGTTTTTCAGAGTTACATGATGTTTCCATTTCTGTAAGCGGTAAATTTTTTGTTAACACAAGTCCTTGTTCGGGTTGTGATATTTCTCTTATTTGGCCTACATCATTAAGATTACAGTTGGCTTCAAGATTACTTATGATTTTTCCAAAGCATGAAGATTTTTCTACTGTTTCTTGTAATAAACTTTCTTTGCAATAATACATGTTTTCAATTTTCTTACATAAATTTTCGAAATATTGAATTTTATTATTATTATAAATTATATATGGTTTTATAATTATTTCTTTTGTTGCGTTAATTGGTATAGGGATTATATGAGAAATTGTGTAATTAGTTACTGGGATGCGGGGAATTTGAACATTAAAAACGATATTTGTATCATGGTAAAATGCCTGTAATTGTAAAAGTTCGTACAAATGTTCTATTGTATCAATTTTGATTGACTGGTCTTCTAGGTTATCTTGTATTTCCTTCAATTCTTCTGTATTCAATATCATTTTGGAAATAATTCCGAGCTTAGACAATATCATTGCCTCAGAAATGCTTGTAATATGATTTGTCAGTAGGTCGATATGAAAATTAATTTGGTTTAAATATTGAATGTCATTTATAAGCCTTGAATTAGAAATTATGCTATTTCTAGAATCTTTCAGTGATCTAGCTATAATATCCTGTTCACTCTTGATGTGACTTGTAATATTCTCCATCCTTTCACTAATTTTGGTATTAAGTATATTCTGTCGGTTTGTTTCAGTCTGTAAGTTATTTGTTAAACTAAATATAGCTTGGTTTATACGAGAAGCATGAGTATCGTCCATATTGCCTGTTATAAACTTGACCACTGAACCTATACCATTAAATAATCCTCTTTTCTTGCGGTATTTGGGAGTTATTGAATTTAGTTTATCCTTAAGGTCTCTAAGTTTAAATTTTGTTATTTGTAAAGAATCTCTGTTGTAATATGTAGAAGTAAATTGTTTAACAGATTCTTCGATTTTCATGACATTATCTCTATATGAATTCAATTTTATTATATGAATAAGGTTGATATAGTCAGTTATTGTCTTCGCAGTTCCTAGTTTTATTTGCAATAGTCCTTGTGTATCAGTTAAATTGTGTATCTCCAGTGTTTGTGTGCGTATCATAGGTGTTAATCTGAAAAAAAGATTATAAAAATTGTTTTTTTCTTATTTTTGATTTGTGAAGTTTTGTGTTTTGTGTAGTTAGTAAAGTTGCTTTGTTGTTTTGCTTCACTTTGTGTCTAGAAAATCTTGGGGTCATTTTATTTCTCCTACATTCTTTCCTGTATATATAGTTATCTACATCGTAGTCCAGTGGGTCTTGTTTGTTTGCATTAAGTTTTTCTATGCGTTTGTCCGTGTCGGCTTCCAATTTTTCCTTAATAGATTCGTAGAGTTGAGTTTGAAATTGATTGATTTTAGAAAGATATTCGTGTTCATTGTTGAATGTAATTTGACGGTCAATTTTATAAGTTCTCCCATAGAAGAGTTCGAAAGGTGTTAGTTTAGTGGAAGAATGGATTGCATTATTATATGTTATAATGACTTCGGTTAGAATATCATCATGGTCCATTTCTAATTTTTTTACTTTAATTTTTTCGACTATTAGCCTGTAGGTTTCAGTTAATGTAGAGTGGAGTCGCCACAGGGAAATGACTACTTGATTGTTGGAAAGAGGTGAAATGTAGGTTAATTTGTTACTGTTGGCAAAAGTCCTTAAATATGTTCGAATTAAATTCTGCTCCTTGGTCACAAACGATTTTGTTAGGAATGCCATGTATGCTCAAGAAGTGTTTTAAGGATTTAATTACGCAAATACTATTTCTTGCTGTTAAAGTACATGCAGCAGCAAATTTGGAAAATTTATCTATAATAGTTAAAATATTTTTCCCGTTAATTGTGTAAATACCTATATGTATTATGTCTAGTGGTTTAACAGGTGTTGGGGGTTTTTCAAATTTATTTTTCGGTGGATGCCTATCATATTTTAATCTTTGGCATGAAGCACAATTATTTAATGTCTTAACTATTTTCGATTTCATATACGGAAAGTAATATTCACGTTTAAGATGATCATATGTTTCTTGTATGCCTCTGTGATTATTGTTTTCATGATAGTCTTGAATGATTTTATCCTGATTGTCGTTTTCTTTTATGTCCTTAACTATTTCATTACACCTAACTAAACGAAAAATTTTGCTTTGCGCGAAATGTTTGGAATACACATTCTGAATAATGCGAAAAGTTTCATTATCAGCAAAATGGCTGTGGTTTTATTAGGTGCAAGATGATCTTTTAAAATGTGCATTACATTTTCCTCTGTATAATTGGGGTACGTAAATGGCTTTGTGCGTTTGTTTTTGAAAACTACTTCATGTTTCACGTGAGAATTAGTGTTTTTTTTCCTAAATAATGCTTGTAAATTAAAATCATTTATGGGTTTTTCCGAAGTTGGGATACCATTATCGCAGTTTTCCTCCGCAGACTGAATAGTACTACCCGAAGTGGCTTGATTAGACATTGTATCAAATGCATTTATATTCAGAGTAACTGATGGGTCAGTCCTTATTCGGCTAAGGGAATCGGCGTTTGTATTTAGTTTGCCTTTTTTGTATATAATTTCGTAATCGAATTCCTCTAATTTTAGTCGCCATCTTACTAATTTAGAATTCGGTTCTTTCAGGCTCATAATCCAAGTAAGTGGTTCATGATCTGTTATGATTCTGAACCGGTGACCAAATATATATGGTCGAAAATATTTTGTGGCCCAAATTATGGCTAAGAGTTCTTTTTCGATTGTTGAGTAATTGATCTCCGATGTTGTGAGTGTGCGGCTTGCGTAGCAAATTGGTTTGTCGTTCCCTATAGGTCCTTGAGAAAGAATGGCTCCTAGTGCAAAATTACTTGCGTCTGTCGTAAGATTGAACGGCTTAGAAAAATCTGGATATTGTAAGATTGGGTAATTTATTAAGAGGTTTTTACAAATTTCAAAAGTTTTTTTGTAGTTGTCATCGACTATAACAGTTTTATTTTTCTTTAGACAAGCTGTAAATGGCTTTGTTATTTTGGCGGTCTTTAATAAATTTACGATAGTAACCTAATAGCCCTAAAAATGACTTTATTTCTTTTTGCTTTGTGGGAATAGGAAAGTTTTGGATCGCCTTTATTTTGTCAGGATTTGGTTCCACTTCTTCTGTAGTCACTAAATGTCCTAAAAATGCGCATTCCTTGTGTAAAAATTCAGACTTATCTAATTGAATCTTAAAATTAGCTTCTCTAAGGGCTTTAAAAAACTTTTTTTAAATTTTCTGAATGTTCTTGAAGTGAGGTGGAATATACGATAATGTCGTCTAAATAGACAAGACACACTGTTCCTATCAAATCTTTAAGAACGTAATCCATCAATTTCTGAAATGTTGATGGAGCATTTTTTAGTCCGAAAGGCATTCTCACAAATTCGTAGTGTCCACCTTCTACTGTAAATGCGGTCTTAGAAATATCTTTTGGATTCATTTCTATTTGATGGAATCCACTAGCTAAGTCTAATGTGGTGAAATACATGCACTTACCAAGTTTGTCTAGTATTTCATTTATGTTTGGTATTGGGTATCTATCTGATATTGTTTTTTCGTTCAGTTTCCTATAATCAATAACTTTACGCCACTTTTTTTCCACTAGCGTCTGCTTTTTTTGGGACTATTCAAACAGGTGCACTCCAAGGTGAGTAGCTTTCCCGTATGATACCCTGATTTAACATGTCTGATATTTGTTTTTTTACTTCTGTTTTGTAGGTATGGGGGTACCTATATGATTTTGTGTGAATGGGAATTTCGTCTCTTGTGACAATGTTGTGTTTAATTTTATTGGTACAGGTAAGAGACTGATTCTCTTGAAGAAAAATATCTTCAAATTCTTTGCATAGATTTGTGATAACCTTCCGTTCCTCCATATTCAAATGATCAATTCTTAGTTTGTCTAGTAATTTAGGGTTTTGATATTTAGAAATATGTTCGAAGTTAATATTATTAATTTCTGTATAATATGAATCTCTTATTGGATTTACTTTAATTAGACTTTCGATTAAAATTATTTTATCTGAATTTAACTTATTATTTATTTCAACAAAACTGTACCAGTTTTCAGCTTTGTACATGCCTGGTGAAATGGTTACTTCTGGGTTAATTGAAATTGTGGGTATTAAGAAATCGCCATGTTCTAAATCTACAGGAATTTTTATAATGGCTTTAGTTTTTGGTGTTATGAGAAATTCACCGGAAGATAAGTTTGGTTTAAATGACAAAGGAATGCAGCAATTTTTTGTGGTTAGTTGTTTTTCTCTAGGTCTATTTTTGCACCTAAATTAGTAAGTATATTAAGTCCAATAAGACCATCAAAATAGTTGTGAAATTTAAAAACAAACAATTCTAGGATTCCACATTCTCGGAATTCTGTGAATGTAGGGATGTTAACTTTTGTATTCAGTTGATGTTTGTTTAATACAGTAGTTATGATTATTGGTGCACATTTTTCTATGTTTAATTTTACCGTGTATTCTGGATTTATAAAGGATGCTGATGCGCCTGTGTCTATAAGAAAACGGAGTGGACGCCCAAATGGAGATGAAATATTTATATAACGCAGGTTAGTGCCATGTTTGTTAATATCTAGGTATCCTGTTGGGTCTTGGAGGCAAGTGATTGAAAATTTTGAACGTCATCTATCTCGTTGTAATTGTCCATTTCAGGTAAGTAGTTTGGAATGTTATGGTCCTCAGGATCTGAATATGTATTGAAGTTTCCATAGTTATGATCAATATGATGTACTTCTCTTGGAAATCTACGTGTTTGTTATTTCTTAGATGAGTATAGCCTGAACTAGTGTCCATGGGTTCTGGTGTTTGAAAGTTTGTGTTAGTGTTTAACTGTTGTTGTTTAAAATTGCTAAATTGGTTTTGATTATTTGTGGCTGTGGGATATTGTGTTTGCTTAGGTGGTTGTAAATTAAAATTCTGTGCTAACTGAGGTCTATTAATATGTGTTGGTAAATTAAATTAAGGCCTATTAAATGATTGATTGATTGGTAACTGTGGTCTATTAAAATACATAGGAGTGCTATAAATCACGTTTTGTTGTTGTCTGTAATGATTCGTTAGTTGCGGTCTCGGAGTTAATGGTTTTTGATAGCTAGGGTAAAAATGTTGTGAATTGTACTGTCTATGGGTTTCCTGCTTTTTGAAAGTGTTCCTGTTTTCTTGTCTTATATAGAACATGTTTTGTTCGGTAATGCAGTATGAAAAAGCTATTGGCAAAGTATCTGGCTTCATAGCCCTAATTGAAGAGCCTAATGGTTCTCTAAGTCCTGATAAAAATGTGTTAAAGCACATTTTATCGAATAAATCTCGTTTAGCTTTTATTATATTGGCATCTACCTCGTGTATCATCAAATTATTATTAATTGTAGCTTGGATTTCTACGACTGAGCTATAAAACTCCTCAAGTGTCTTATTATTCTGTTTCAAGAGATGTAAATCTCGAATAAATGAGGTTTCATTTCGTTTATCCGAGTAATGCAATATAAGATTATTTTTAATGTTCTGCCAGCTCAAATCTGTGCTGTACATATTCAAAATCTCATTTGCTTCTCCCTCAACCTTATTGCGTATGGAGCTCAAAATCATCTTGGCAAGAGGAGTGCCATCAATGGGTGTGTATGAGTTTTTATTTAACTTTTAAGCTTATTTTGTCTTATTTTATTTACATTGATCTGCCCTTAGCAGCAGACAAAATTCAAGTGTTTTCTTCTATTAAAATGTAAAATACAAAAAGGTCATCACATCATCAGTGGTATGATTTTCTACCTACTTGCTAATTTATATGTGAAATACATGTGTACACTTAAATGCATAGCAATACAAATATATTAATTCAGATATGTCTCTTTGCATGCATACAAATACGTATATAAAAACAATTGTAATAAATATGAGTAAATTGAATAAGTATACAGTTAAGAATTAGTTGAGCTCATTAAAAGCTTAATTGTGGAACTTATTACTTTTGTAGGGTTTCTAATTGCTTGTTTAATAATAAATTATAGAAAATTCCCAAACATTCTCCCGCCGCGAACAACATTGTTGTTCTTATGGAGTATCCTTATAGGCATCGTTTGTGGGCAAAAAGCATATCTTTGCTATTGGTCTTTTTATGTACTTGCCGTTGCAGTAGAGCGTGACTACTCTTACTAAGCCGTCAGCGCCAGGATGCAATTCTTCTACTTTTGCAAGTGGCCACTGTCCTGGTACACTTCGTTCGTGAAGAAGTAGAACAATGTCTCCAACTTTTAGATTTCTTTCGACTTTGTTCCATTTTGGTCGAGCTTGGAGTCGACATAAATATTCTTTGTTCCAGCGATCCCAGAAGTTTTGCTTTAGACGTTCTACCAACTTCCAACGGCTTAAACGGCTAACATTCGAATCGCGCAAGTCATCATCGGGAATGTAGTTTGATGGTTCACCAATAAGAAAATGTGAGGGTGTAAGAACATCGTTATCCAGAGGATCAGTTGATAGCGGACACAAAGGCCTAGAATTTAGGCAGCTTTTGATTTGTGCCAATAGTGTGCTTAGTTCTTCATACGTTAATATGCGGTCTCTCATAATGCGACGCAAGTGATGCTTCGTAGATTTCACTCCAGCCTCCCAGAGACCACCAAAATTGGGCGAAGCAGGAGGAATAAAGTGCCATTTTGTGCCTTGGTTGGCGAGAGTTTCTTTAAGATACTCAGGAAGAAATGTTTTGTTTCGTTGATATAGGATTTGAAGTTCTTTGTTGGCTCCTACGAAATTTGTACCACAGTCTGAGTATAAATCAGTGCACAATCCTCTGCGTGCTGTGAAGCGTCGAAAGGCTGCTAAGAATGCATCAACATTTAGACTCGTGACGGCTTCTAAGTGTATCGCTTTTGTACACATGCAGATAAACAGACAAATGTACGCTTTCGAGGTTGATGCTGTCCTCAGGGATGAGGTCTTTATATTGATGGGGCCGGCATAGTCAAGACCACTATGCTTGAATGCTCGGGTAGGTTGCAAGCGTACTGATGGCAGGTTTCCCATAAGTTGTTGATAAGTTTGGGCTTTGTATTTGTAGCAAATAATACATCTACGTTGAACAAGTTTAGCTATATATCGAGCAAAAACCACCCAGTAGGACCGCGAAACATAAGACTGCATAAGCTGGAGGCTACCGTGAAGTGTTTTTACGTGAGCATCTAAAAATATAAGAAAAGAAAGAGGATTCTGTTTCGCCAACAAAATCGGGTGTTTAGTTTGGTAAGGGACTACAGAATTCGACAATCTACCACCAACTCGTAGAATACCCATATTGTCGAGAAACGGGAATAATTTCAAAATGTTACTTTGATTAGAAACTCTTTTTCCCAATTTTAACATTTTAATTTCTTCTTGAAATGAGATTGCTTGTGTTACTTTAATAAGTAAATGCATTGCTTCTTTTAATTCATGTGTTTTTAGAAATCCAAATTCTCTTTTGCTTATATTTGTTTTGATATTGTTGTAAAAACGAAGTATGTATGACGTCACACGCAACAATGTTGATAACTTTGAAAATCTTTGAATTATTTCTGGATATTTTGTCATGGATGTTGGTTTTACTGTTTGAACAGCATTGTTGCTAACTATTTCTACGGAAGAATTTTCAGTAGGAGAAGTAGGCCAGAAATCTGAATCGGCCTGTAGCCAGGTTGGTCCTTTCCACCACAATTCGTAATTAACTAACTGTTCAGGCATTAAACCTCTCGTAGCACAATCTGCAGGATTATCCAATGAAGGAATGTATCGCCAATAATCAACGTTTGTCAAACGCCGGATATTTTCGACTCTATTAGCCACGTACACTTCCAACCGCGCTGAATTGTTTTTCAGCCACGCAAGAACTATAGTACTATCCGTCCAGTAGAATATATTGTTAATATTGAAGCTTGCGTTAGTTTTTATTTTAGCCGTGGGATTGTATCGCCTTTTAATGGAACAACTTTCGATTTTCCTTGAATAAGGTTAATTAAAATCTCACCAGATTCTGTCTCAATACGGGAATAGACAACAGTTGCGTAAGCTACTTTGGAAGCGTCACTGAAGGCGTGAAGGTCAATTTTGCATCTAGAGGGGGTATAACCAATCCATCGAGGAATTTTAATCTCTTCAAGAACTTTTAGTTTTGTTCTAAAGTGCACCCATTCACACTGTATTTCATTTGGTAGATTATCTTTCCAATCAAGTTTTAATTTCCACAGCTTTTGAAATATTATTTTTGCTATTACGGTGGTAGGTGATAACCATCCCAAAGGGTCAAATAATTTAGAGGCTTCTGAAAGTAAATTACTTTTAGTAATGTTTTTACAAAATGAAAAGTTTATAGAAAAACAAAAGAAATCATTTTTAGTATTTCAATTTATTCCAAGAGCTTTCGACATTTTAGGTTGATAAATAGAAAATTGACTTTGAATTTCACGGTCGTCTTTCGGAATATTTGCTAAGAATTCGATCGAATTACAATTCCATTTTCTTAAATGAAATCCACCTGAATTCAAAAGATTTGAAAGTTCTTCTTTAAGTATTACTGCTTCTTGTAGAGTATCCGTCCCTGATATGACGTCATCTACATAAGTGTCCGTTCGAAGTACTTGGCTTGCTTTTGGAAAGTTTATTTCTTCGTCCGTTGCTAACTGCTGCAGAACTCTAAGGGCAAGATAAGGAGCCGATGTTGTACCATAGGTCACTGTGCGTAGTGCATATACACAAATTTTGTTTGTAGAATTTCTCCAAAGAATGCATTGAAAATTTTGGTGTTCAGGGGTCACATTTATTTGCCTAAACATTTTTTCAAGGTCTGCTGTAAAACCAATGCGATGTTTTCTCCAACGACTAATGATTGTAGGCAAATCATTCTGTAGTGCAGGTCCTGGTGACAACTCTTCATTTATAGAAGTTTGTGGGGGTCTACGGTTTCCACCATCAAAAACCACTCGCAGCTTTGTGGTTGTGCTACTTTCTCTGTGTACACCATGATGGGGGAAAAAATATGCATTTTGTGGTATAGCTTCTGGGTACTCACCAAGATTAACCATATGATTAAGTTGTTCATACTCTGCCATGAACCTTTTGTATTCCTGAGGAACATTAGGATGTTGTTTAAAGGATAATTCTAATCGTTTAAACCTTTTCATAGCATTGTAGTCTGTGTGGCAAAATGTTGGTAGACCTTGCCCTTGAAGTAAGCTCTTAAATGGCAGATGTACAGTATAACGTCCTGTTTCATTTCTAGAATGAGTTGTATTAAACAATTTTTCACACAATTCCTCTTCTTTGGACAACGGATTTTTATCTAAAAGATCCTCTTGTTCCCAAAACAAGCGAAGTTGTTCATCCACAGAGCACAAATTTGCGGAAATTGTAACATTTTCCATATTTGGTTTTTGAGATCCTGAAATCATCCAACCTAAATGAGTTTCTTGTAAAAGCAAACCATTTTCTAATTTTTTGATTCCAGGTAGGATCAAGTCTCCATAAACGTCGTTTCCTAGAAGGAGATCGATTTTCTCTGTTTTCATAAAATCTGGATCTGCGAGGAAAAAGTCTGAAATGTTTGGTATAAATTTAGGATTAACTTTATTTGGCTTATAGGAAGTAACGCTATGAACCACTAGGGCATTCATTTGTAATTCAAATTGATTTTCGTATTTTGACAAAATTGACAGTCTTACAGATTTTTTTACTGTGACTGCTTGTTTTCCTCCAATTCCAGAAACATGTACACACGTTTTATATTTTGGTACTTGCATTACATGAGAAAGTTCTTCTGTAATAAATGAAAGTTGTGAGCCCTGATCTACTAAGGCTTTCACACAGTAAGTCTTTGTGGCCGTTTTTAAAATTACTTTTACAGTGGGCAATAAGGCAGCATTTAGATTTTTACTATTAAAATTGGAAATATTTGTACTTACTGTAGCTGAGCTGGGTATTATTGTAGGAGATGGTTGAAAAGTTTTATTTTGTGTTGTGTTGTTTAACGACGATGATGTAGTTGGTTTTAAGTTATTTTCAAAAAATACAGTATGCAGAATAGTATGATGAGGCTCCTGACAAATGTGACATCTAGTATTTAATCTACAAGAAGATTGCAAATGTCCAGTGTTCAAACAGTTTCGGCAAAGACGGTGCTGATTTAAAAAGCTTTTCTTCTCCGATGAGGAATAATTTATAAACTTGAAGCACTTGTAGAGGGGATGACGTTTGTGGCAGCAAAGGCAGTTTTCATCTTTTATTGTTGAAGCAGTATGAGCTCGTATAGTTCTTGTAGGTTTTTTACGATAAACGTTTGAAACTGTTTCCTCTTCTAAAGATTCGAGAGTGCGGAAGGTAGTTTCTAGAAAACTCAACATTTCAAACATTGGTGGAACTGTTGTTTCAGTTTTAAGTGATTGCTCCCATTCCTTGCAAATGTCTGCATTTCCAGTTTTTGTGTAGTTAAGTACACCAAAATTGAATCCCATGAAGAAATATCTATGTTTAAAGACTTTAATTGTGACAGGCAGGTTCGTGTGGTATCTAGTAACGCTTTTATATTTTTAAATGTTCCATCAGATGGCGGTATTGAAAATAAACGTTTCAATATTTGCTCTTCAAGTTTTCTTTCATTGTGGAATCTTTTTTCAAGGGCATTCCATGCTAAGTCATAACTGGAATCTGCTGCCGGATATTCATTAATCATGTTAAGTGGCGTTCCTGTGCAAGAAGACTTTAAATAAAAGTATTTTTGAACTTTTGTCAATGAATTATTTTGATGCACCAGTGTTTTAAACATATCTCTGTATGCAATCCATTCAAAATAATCCCCCGAAAAGGTTGGCAGATCGATCTTTGGAAGTCTGGCTCCAGCATAGAAGGAATCGTTGCGGCTAGTTATTGCGAATTAACTTGCGTGGACGGGTGGTGTTTGTGGCAAATCAGAGTCTAAAATTAAATCAAGAATGTTAGTTTTTAATGAAATATAGATATCATAACACTTGTAAAAAGTGTCGCTAGTTAAATACGGCACATCTCCTTCAGAAATAGAATTTTCCCGTAGCATTTCAAGAAGTTGTTCATGACCATCTTTAAATGTTTTATAGCTGCATTCTAATTCCTCCAGAATAGCTTGGGCATACCCCTTCGATAACTCGTTTTTAGGTTTTGCTCTAAATGTATTGGCCACATGCTCTATGTGAGCAACAATTTTCTTTTGATCTTCGACAGCTTTTAGTGTTGAAGACATCGTTTCTAGATTTACAACTTATTAAAATGACACCAAATTTGAGTCGGTAGTAATTGGCAGCAATATTTGCAAAAAAGGAATTCCAAGCCGACAAGACGATTGAAGAAAGTTTGAACTGATACCGCAGACGAGACGGCAGTAGTATAATTAAAACACACAGTATTGGGTTAGTTGTTAGCACATGGACAGTTCCCGGGTTTCGGCACCAATTTTATGTATGAGTTTTTATTTAACTTTTAAGCTTATTTTGTCTTATTTTATTTACATTGATCTGCCCTTAGCAGCAGACAAAATTCAAGTGTTTTCTTCTATTAAAATGAAAAATACAAAAAGGTCATCACATCATCAGTGGTATGATTTTCTACCTACTTGCTAATTTATATGTGAAATACATGTGTACACTTAAATGCATAGCAATACAAATATATTAATTCAGATATGTCTCTTTGCATGCATACAAATACGTATATAAAAACAATTGTAATAAATATGAGTAAATTGAATAAGTATACAGTTAAGAATTAGTTGAACTCATTAAAAGCTTAATTGTGGAACTTATTACTTTTGTAGGGTTTCTAATTGCTTGTTTAGTAATAAATTATAGAAAATTCCCAAACAGGGTGATAATACCGTAAGTATTTCCTCCACATTGCTTATGAAATCGTATAACAATCTAGGATTTCCGTAAAATTTCGGAAGATCCTTGACGGCATCTAGAATTCTTAAGGAATCCAGTATATTTCTTTCTGTCGAGGGCGAACTATTTGTAGAATTCATTACACTACTTTGACTACTTTGACTAACGCTCATATCGGTTTCAAATTCCGGGATAGGAATAAGTGTTCTTGGGATGGTATAAGGACGAAATTTACGCATATAATTATTTCTTGAATTTAGAACAAAATCATATATTTAGAGAGATTACAGGAGGGTCCCTTGGAAATCGCTGCTCTTCAGAAATATATGAATTTTATTTTTATTTCGTAATATTAAACAATTAATAATTTTCTTTAGAAAGGAAAATTATTTTATATTTTCGAAATATATATGTATATATTTAAATATAATTACTTAACTAACACTTAATAATATAATAGATTAATTATTTTATATTTAACAAAATTATTTATTTTATCTTTATCTTGAAAAAATTAAATTAAAATTAAATTATTCTATCTTTGTTCACAATATATGTTTTTCCTTTTTTTTTATTATTATTTATTAAATATATTTTTTTTATGTGAAATATCTTTTGATCCTTTAAAATATTTTTTTATTTATTTTCATAATCAAATACTAAAAAGTATTGCTTGTTTATATTTTATTTTATATTTTTGTTTTTAATAACTTTATCACTATACACTTTCCTTAATAATCTAAATTTCTGACTTACAATATTAAAACTATGGTTGTTAAAAACAATATTGCCGGTCTTGTTCAATAAGTTTCTTGGTGGTGATATGCCGGCACAATTATTCTTGCTCTGGTTCTGTTCTGCTAAAAAAAAACAATTATCCTTTGTTTCTTTTTTTTCTGCTGAGCTCCTTGCAGGCTTTTTGTTCTTGTGATAATCCGTCACAATAAGTTTATAATTATCCTTGCAGGAACTACTCACAGAACTACCCGACTGCGCCAGTTAACTTTGGGAATGCTCCGTTAAAAAAAAAACAACCTTTCTTTTCTGTTACCAAAGTATTAATTGATTTATTGAATTTTTTTTTAAACATTTAACTTTTTACCAAATTACAAAAGTGCTTATTAATTTATTTTGTTTATTCGTTTTAATAGATTTCACAATTACAAACTATTTATTGCTTATTTTAGTTATTCTAAATAATTTTACAATTAGTAGGTCAATAAATTGCTTAGTGCTTATTTAATTTATTCTTAATAATTTTACAATTAGTAGGTCAATAAATTGTTTAATACCTTTTTTTATTTATTCTTAATATTTCGAAAAACAATTGGGTTAATGAACTTTGCAATTAAAATTATTAAATGCTGATGCAGCTATTAAGTCTTGGTGGTTTCTTTGGTGGCTCTGTTGTTGTTGTTGTGGTTGTAGTTGTATCTGTAACTTGCGCACATATCCTACTAACCGGAAGACAATAATATGAATAAAACATGGTACAAATTATTTTCTGAAAAAAGATATTAAACAACAGACTTCCGAAAATAATGGTAAATCGTCGAATATTTTTATTACCCAAAAACGGTTTCGGGCGCATATATCTCGGAAACCAGTATCAATAGGAGATGAAAAACTTAATAACGTGGTATAATTTTTTTTTCTGAAAGAAATTGTTAAACAGCAACTTTAAAAAATTTGAAAAAATCTTCAAAATATATTAAACTAATATTTTGTTATTTGCTCGAAAACAGTTTCGCGAAAACATATCCCACTACCCGGAGTTAATAAGGAACAATAATGCGAATAGAACATGGTATAAATTATTTTCTGAAAAAGTTATCAAACAGCAAACTTTAAACAATTAGAAGCTATGTACAAGATGCTCTATAAAAGCAAAATATGAGAAAAAATGTGCATTATTCGATGTGATTTTTAACAGCAATTTGTTAATGTTTCTTAGAATAAACAATTGAACTTAAATTGTCCTAAGCTGTTAGAATCAAATTGAAAGGTTGTCACTTTAATGATTGTAGTAATACATAAGCACTTTTTGCTAATAACTCCAAAGCTATTTCGAGCGCACATATTCAACTGCCCGGAATCTATAGAGGACAAAAGTAGGAATCACACGTGATATAACTTGTTTTATACAAAACTATCTACAGCAGCAAGCTTTCAAAAATTAAAAAAAAATCGTCATAATATTAAAAACCATTTTTTCAATTATTACTCCAAACCTTTCCGCACGCACATGTCTTACTACCCAGAATCGATAGAGGATACGAATTAAACGTGTCATAAGTTAATTCCTGCAAAAAACTTTCTGAAAAAAAATATTAAACAGGTAACTTTCGAAGGTTACGAAAAATCGTCTGAAGATATAATTCAAGGCGAATCTATGATAAGGTGGTAGTAATAGCGAATTCACTGCTTTTTGCAGGTAGCTTCACTGACAAGCTCAATATATAAAAAATCTCAAGGCGAATTGATAACCAGGTGGTATCATCAGCATCAAGGTACATTTATTTTACTAGGTAATAGCGGCTCTACAACAAATACAACATTTGTAATAACAACATGGCATTTTATTGTTGCTTGGTGGGTGGAAATGTCAAAAATAGAAGAAAAAAATAAAAGAGAATTGGTCTAAAAACAAACGCTCTCTTTGTTCTATATAAGCTTGTTGTTAGTATTTTTTTAAATTCGTAAACAAAAGTAGGAAAATGTAAGCACCTTTTGACATCTCCTACTACTAACCAGCTGGGCGAATGACACTACCTAGCAAAATAAATGTACATTGATCAGCATGAAGTACTGTTCGAAATATCGTCAAAGTTTTGTTTTTTTTTTCATTCTGTTTTTTTCGTTTCTTGTGTTTTTTATTGAACATGCATAACAAATAAAATGAATGAAAACGATTAAATTTAAGTAGGACTTATCTATCTCTAGAGAGCTAAATTTTACTTGCATCGGAATTGGATTTTAAGATTCCAAAAATAACAAAGAATATATCAGAGTTAAAGGCAAAAGTTTTCAAGTTTATTTTTTTTATTTAAACAAGTATTTGCATTTAATTTAGTTAAATAACTATGAATATTAGTAGAAAATAAATTATCTTCTATTAAACATTAGTGAAAAATCGGCAAGAAGAGTATTTTAAATAGTTAATGGCCTACCAAGTCATTGCAAAAATAATTGTGCTATATCATTAACTGTTGTCGAAAACTTAAAAAAAAAAAAAGATTGAAAACGATGGTAAAAAGTGCACGATGTTTTTATGTAAAAATAAATTTACTTGTATTTTTGAGTTGTTATATTCATTTGGTATTGAGTGTGTGTATGTTTGTATATATAAATACAAAAACTAAAAAACAATTTTTTTGGAATATTTTTGGGCAAAAATGTAATTTCTTGTTCTATGATTAAGCTTATTCCACAATTTTTTGTAATGTTGTTTATGTACTGAAACGCTATTTACTATTTATAAGAATATATATATATATATATATATATATAGATATATATATATATATATATATATATATATATATATATATGTATATATATATATATATATATATATATATATATATATATATATATATATATATATATATATTAATAAACAGCATTTATTTTTGTTATGTTAAAATTAAATGCCTGGTTTTTTAAATATAGTTATTCTTGTTTTGAATTTTTTGACTGTTAAGGCCTCATTAGTCTTTACTTTCTGTTGCTGTTTTGTTCCGTGCCGTTCTACTTTTTAAGTTATTGTAATTAGTTTTTCTGTAACAACATATCCGCTGTTTATAATAAACAAAGAAAACACAACACACAACATAACAAAAAATAAACTACAAAAATGGATTAACTACAATTTTTTACTCACACTACCAAACAACTTCCACGTAACATTACGTTGAATTCAATCTGCTACTGATTCAAACGGAACAGAACAGAACGCTAAAGTAATAACAAACCACAAATACATATTTTCCATTTAGCAAAGACTGATCAATGATTCGTCACAGAACGGCAAATAAACACTAATTCTGGCTTTAGCTTTGTATGTTTTCAAAGCAAACAAAAATTTTATTCGCTTCAACCAATTCTTTTTGACACGACCTCGTACAAAAAAGTTGCTTTGTGGTAGCAATTTGCCGATAATACACCTTATAATTTAATATGTAGCAAGGCGAATCAATACTAGCTGGTCGCAATGGCGAATTCAATAAATTTCACCAAAAACCTGAAATGTCAAACTCCATATATCAAAAATGTGTATCATTTTTTTATATGGAGTTTGACACTTAACGTTTCGGCGAAAATCAATGAATTCGCTATAGAGACCACCTAGTATTGTTTCATCATGATATGTAGTTTGCAATTGGGCTAACGGCGAAAATTAACGGATTATTATCTATGTTTAGGTAAACGGATATGCGCATTTTTTATTTCGATTTCGGCTTAATAACTTTTTTCCTAGCCTTTTAAGAAACAAACTACATTACAATCGATTCGTATTTTTATCCTCTTTCGATCGTATATAGTAATATGTGTGCACGCGGAATAGTTTCCGAGATATAACCGAAAAACTAAACTTATATTTTTAAGCGATTTTTTAAAATTTAAAAAGTTTGCCACTTAATACCTTTTTTCCGTCAGTGTTTCAGAAAACAAGCTATACCTCGATCGATTCGTATTTTTATCCCCTTCCTTTCGTATAAAGCGGGGTATTTGCAGGTGGAATAGTTTTCGAGATTTAAGCGAAGAACTAAAATTTTATTTTTAGCGATTTTTTTACAATTGAAAGTTTGCTGGCTTATAACTTTTTTCGTACAGTCTTTCAAGAAACGAGCTATACCACGGTCGATTCGTACATTTAGCCTCTATTTTGATCGATTTGCATTGGTCGCTATGATGCACGGCTTTAATTTGGTTTTTATAACTAAAAAACCATCACAATTGATGACTATATGTTGTATATTTTAAAATGGCGAAAATGGCAACCTGAAAATTAGATTCTGCAAGATAAGACTTTTTATCTCGGTAACCAGAATTAATAGGAGATAAAAACACATATATAACGTGGTATAATTTTTTTCTGAAAAAAAGTTATTAAACAGCAAACTTTAAAAAATTTTCAAAATACATTAAACTAGTATTTTGGTATTTGTTCCAAAATGGTTTCGCGCAAACATATCCCACTACCCGGAATTATATAGGACAATAATACGAATAGAACATGGTAAAATTTATTTTCTAAAAAAAGTTATTAAACAATTAAATTATTAATAAAACAATTAGAAAATATGTACAAGATGCTTATAGCAAAGTATGAAAAAATGTGCACTTTAATGGTTGCAGTAATACATACGCACTTTTTGCTAATAACTCAAAAACTATTTCGAGCGCACAATTCGCCTTTGAATACTTTCAAAGCAAATAAAAATTTTATTCGCTTCAACCAATTGTTTTTGACGCGGCCTCGTACAAAAATTTGCTTTGTTGTACCCATTCGCCGATGACTGCACCTTATAGATTCGCCTTGAAAAATCTGTATACAGTTTTTATATGTAGTTTGCTAACGGGGACAATTAACGAATTCGCATTAGCTAACAGCTATTCCCCATTCCATAATCAAATACTTGATTATACCATATTACATATAAAAATTTTGGAGGTCAGTAACTCTGAATCCAAGCGTGCGGTCATTTTTTTCACTTAACATTTTTTATTTTTATTTTATTTATTTTAAAATGGCGAAAATGGCATCCTACAAATTAGATTCTGCAAGCTAAGGTCTTTTTATTTTTAAATTTTATTTTACAATAAATAAAAAATTGACGAATTGTGACCGCTTCCAAAAACTCTTATTGTTTTTAATTTTGTTTACATTTTTGATATGAACAATAAAAATTATACTTTTTGTACAACTATGTTAAAAAAGTTTGCTGTGTCTCAGAGTTTGTTTTCTCCTACGTAAAGATTTTGATATCAGTTGTTATTGATTTGTTGTCTCTTTTTACGCAGTGTTGTTAGCAAATTTTAAAATGTAGAATTTGTAGCGTATTTTGCTTGATATTAATTTATGATTAATTATTAAATTTGATATATGTATGTGTAGTATACAACTTGTTATAAAAACTACTCTAGAAATTATAATTTTATTTAATCAAGTTTTCATTTAATTTCATGTTTATACTTTTCATTTTTCTAAAACAAAAATCAGTATTGGTGTATAGTTTAATAATAAAACGTCTTAATTTTGACACAACATTTGGTGACCCCGACGAAAGTTTGGAAAAATGTCTCTTGCACACAGTCCTCCAAGGCCTAATACATCTCGAGAAGATAATGTTAATATTTTGGATCAAGCCATAGGAGATTCAATTAACCAACACCTTCAAAGTCATGAAATCGCTGTAGCATCAAGCAATATATTAAAGTTTCCACCATTCTGGCCAAAGAATCCCCGTGTCTGGTTTTTACAAATAGAATCCATTTTTTCAATTTCAAGAATTTCTTCCGACGAAACGAAATTTCGACACTTAGTGGCAAATATTGACGCAAGTACCTTAGAATTGGTGAGTGATATCCTCGAAACAGCACCAGCTGGCAATAGGTACGAAATCCTTAAAACAAGGATTATTAATCTATTCAGCGAATCTGACGAAAGGAAACTTAAAAGATTACTAAGTGGACAAAATCTTGGTGGCCAACAACCTTCCCATTTTTTAAGAACGATGAAAAACTTAGGGCGTGGCCAGGTTGGAGAAAATGTCATCAGATCCTTGTTTTTAGAACAACTTCCAGAGAATGTTAGGTTAATTCTAGCTATCAGCGAACAACAAGATGTCAACAAACTTGCCGAACAAGCAGACAAAATCATTGATATTGCACGACCAGGTTTCATTTCATCAATTTCAACACCTCAAGATAAATTATTTCAAGAGTTGTCACAACAAATTGAGTCTCTTCAAAAGCAATTTAATCATTTTAGTCGAAGTAGGAGTCGTAGCAGAAGTTATTCACGGAAAACGCCAAAATTCAAAGAGATCGATGAAGAATATTGTTGGTTTCATAAAAAATTTGGCTCTAAAGCGAAAAAGTGTAAATCCCCATGCAAGTATCAAAAAAACTAAAAAACGTTTCGGAAGTTGCGGCCACCAAAACAACTAATACATCAAGCCGCCTTTTTATAAATGATAACTCTACTAAATCCATTTATTTAATAGATACAGGAGCAGATGTTTCTGTTATTCCAAATTTTAAAAACAAATCATATAAATTTTCAAATATACAACTTTTTGCAGCTACTGGTACGCCAATTAAAACTTTTGGAACGAAACTTCTTCAACTCGATCTTGGTTTGCGTAGATCTTTTACATGGCTTTTTATTATAGCGGATGTAACAAAGCCTATAATTGGGTGTGACTTTTTAACACATTTTCATCTTCTACCAGATTTAAAAAATCGTGTTTTCGTAGATAGTAAGACTTTAGTTTCCTCGCGCGGTACAGTGAAAGAAACTCCTATACTTGGTATTTCAACTATTCTTAAAGATGAAACCATATATCATCAACTACTTAAAGAATTTCCAGAAATACATAATACGTCGACATCTCTATTTGCTAAGACAAACAACGTATATCATCATATTGAAACAACTGGACCGCCTGTCAAATCAAAGGTAAGACCTTTAGACACTAAGAGACTAGCATTGGCAAAAAGGAATTTAATTTCATGCTCGAAAATGGCATAATACGTCCTTCAAAAAGTATGTGGTCAAATGCCTTACATATGGTTTCAAAAAAGAATGGAGATTGGCGACCTTGTGGCGATTATCGGCAGTTAAATAAAATAACTATTCCTGACCGGTATCCCATTCCATTATTAACTGATTACGTTCACTGTCTTCATGGTCGAAAAATTTTTACAAAACTCGACCTCATGCGCGCATACCACCAAATCTCTGTAAATCCATAAGACATTCCAAAAACTGCTGTTATTACGCCATTCGGCCTGTATGAATTTGTTAAAATGCCATGGTTTTCATATGTAGTTTGCAATTGGGCTAACGGCGAAAATTGACGAGTTCGCCTTAGCTACCAGCTATTATCCCATTCCATAATCAAATACTCGATTATACCATATTATATCTAAAAATTTTGAGGGCCGTAACTCCGAATCCAAGGGTGCGTTTTTTGAAGACATGTCCCCAATGTAAACAGTATACATATGAAAATTTTTGTTGCCAGATTGCTTGTATATACTGCCTTTTTGTGATGCCGCCGTCAAATTTTTTTTAACTAGCTTTGAATGAATTTTCAGTAGTGCTAATTGAATTTTATATAAACGTTATAATGAAGTAGACCGTCAGGGCTTATGTTACATAATTAAATCTCGCAACTTGTAAATTAAATAGTATGAATTTATGATATTTATGATATTTAAAATTAATATAGATTTTTTCTTCAATTCTTGCCAGTAATAATAATTAATATTATAATTAAAAATTAAACAACATATGCAGCGAAGATGCGGAAAACAAAATTTTTTATGTAAAGGTAATAAATATGAAAACCTAATAAATATCTGCGAATTTCTCGATTTGTATATTTATTTCTATCGATTGCACGTGGAACGAATTGGCACTATAAGTAGATTTTAAGTAATGTTACTTAAGGCATCATTACTCTTATGTAAATATTGCGGATGGCTTCAACGCTAGCTAGGTGCTGCATAAACGTAAACGTTCCATATGTTTATCAATAGTGAAGTTGATAAGCAAAACATTTTAAAAAATTTGTAGCGATAATTAAAACAACTCTTCTTATTACTACTGTTATATATTGCAATGTAAGAAACTCAATTTAATTTTTTGTTGTCTACGTATTCTTTACAGAAACAGGGCTTTACACTTTTATTTAGCACAAAAAGTAAGGTAAATAAATACCAAAAATTATATAATAATAGTTAAAAAATATATTATTTAAAAAATAATCGATTATATACACATAATAAACATGTAAAAAATAATCAGATTCCTATTTAAATAAATAAATTAAGCGTTATTTTTATTTACAAATTAAAGAAATAAAACATACTATACTATTATGCATTTAATAGTTTCTACTTGATATTAAAAGTAAAAGTATTTTATAAATACATACGTATAATGCTCATTGTATTAAAGATAATTCTGATATATAATCTTTAGGAAATTACAGCTTAAGGAGAATGTTTGATATTCCTTTGAGCTCTCAATGCAAATTTTAATAATATTGTATTGTTGCTACTGATTTTTACAACATTTACAGTTTTTGAATTACCTACTTCAGCTTAAATTTTTTAAGTATTTCAGAGGTTCATTTTCATAATTTTTAGTTACACTTATATTTTTGAGATTATAATTCATTTTGTTAAACTACAAGTAATGATTAATGTCTAATTACAATTTCATTAATTTGTAATTAAAAATTTCAAATAATGTAATCGTCATTGAAAATATCTAATAGCACATTACCATTAATTTTAATTGTAGTTGAATCTCTTACGACTGATACTTATTATAAATGTATGTATTAATATATATAATATATATTTATATATATAATTATTGTTCAGATAGAGCTTTATGGGTTATTAACTGGATAAAGAACATTAGAAGAAATATAGTTTTTATGATGAACTATATGAGCAGTAGCGAAATGTCCATATACATATGCTTTCCCCGCAGTAATACATCTCATTTGTAGTTTTAAATAATATTTCATGAGAATATCAGACAATATTTATATTTGATAGAATTAAGCAAGATTAAAATAAATCAAGCTCAAAAGATTCCGAATAATATATTTTCATATTTAAATATTAATTTATCTACAAAAATAATAATTATTATAACTAATATATACACACACTACTAAAAACTGTACTCTACTAAACTAGCATTTATTTGTAATCCTTATTTTAAATTTATATTTTATGTTTCACATTTATTTTTCATATTTATTATGTTTAATACAACTTTCTTAAAGTGTACTCGATGCATCATTCGGATTAAAAAATACCAATTATAATAACAGTTATTAAGGTATTTATTGCAATAATGCAACTAATAATACAATATAATGATAGTAAAAAAAAAATAAAAAACTAACAATTATAATTTTATAGCAGTAATAATTATAATTGCAGTAATACTTATAAAGAACAATATAAAATTACGGGTTTCCTTAAGAGCTAAAAATACATATGTATATCAAATTTAATAATTAATCATAAATTACTATTAAGCAAAATACGCAAAAAATTCTACATTTTAAAGTTTGTTGACAACACTGCGTAAAAAGAGACATCAAATCTATAACAACTGATATCAAAATCTTTACGTAGGAGAAAACAAACTCTGAGATACTGCAAACTTTTTTAACAGAGTTGTACAAAAAGGGAATTTTTGTTGTTCATATCAAAAATGCAAACAAAATTAAAAATATAAGAGTTTTTAGAAGCGGTCACAATTCGTCAATTTTAAATGTATTGTAAAATAAAAATTTATAATAAAAAGATCTTAGCTTGCAGAATCTAATTTTCAGGTTGCCATTTTCGCCATTTTAAAATAAATAAAATAAAAAAAGTTGCCTACTGGGTGAAATATTCAATTTTACGGACCTCCAAAATTTTTATATATAATATGGTATAATCGAGTATTTGATTATGGAGTGGGGCAATAGCTGATAGCTAAGGCGAATTCGTTAGTTTTCGCCGTTAGCCCAATTGCAAACTACATATAAAAACTGCATACAGATTTTTCAAGGCGAATCTATAAGGTGCAGTCATCGGCGAATTGGTACAACAAAGCAAATTTTTGTACGAGGCCTCATCAAAAACAATTGGTTTAAGCGAATAAAATTTTTATTTGCTTTGAAATAATACAAATTCGAAATGTGCGCTCGAAATAGTTGTGGAATTATTGGCAAAAAGTGCATATGTGTTACTGCAACCATTAAAGTGGCAACCGTTAAATTTGATTCTAACAGCTTAGGACAATTTAAGTTTAATTGTTTATTCTAAGAAACATTAACAAATTGCTGTTAAAAATCACATTGAACAATGCACATTTTTTCATACTTTGCTTTAGAGCATCTTGTACATATTTTCTAATTGTTTTATTAATAATTTAATTGTTTAATATTATTTTTCAGAAAATAATTTTTACTATGTTTTATTCGTATTATTGTCTCTTATAATGCCGGGTAGTGGGATTTGTTTGCGCGAAACTATTTTTGAGCAAATACCAAAATACTAGTTTAATATATTTTGACGATTTTTTTAAATTTTTTAAGTTTGCTGCTTAATAACTTTTTTTCAGAAAAAAATTTATACCACGTTATACATCTGTTTTTATATCCTATTGATTCTGGTTACCAAGATAAAAAGTCTTATCTCGCAGAATCCAATTTTCAGGTTGCCATTTTCGCCATTTTAAAATATACAACATATAGTCATTAATTGTGATGGTTTTTTAGTTATAAAAACCAAACTAAAAGCCGTGCATCATAGCGACCAAAGCAAATCGATCAAAATAGAGGCTAAATATACGAATCGACCGTGGTATAGCTCGTTTCTTAAAAGACTGTACGAAAAAAGTTATAAGCCAGCAAACTTTCAATTGTAAAAAAAATCGCTCAAAAATAAAATTTTAGTTTTTCGCTTAAATCTCAAAAACTATTCCACGTGCAAATATACCGCTATATACGATCGGAAGTGGATAAAAATACGAATCGATCGTGGTATAGCTTGTTTTCTGAAACACTGACGGAAAAAAGGTATTTGTTACGAACGTAGTGACCAGTGAGGTTTCCGACTAGCTTTTCTGACGGTAAACATATCCCAGCGGGTCCCAACCCTTCTCACTTGGTACGACGCACATAAAAAAAACTCAACAACAAAAAAAAAACCCATTTACTTACTCAAAAAAAAAAAACATAATAGCACAAACACGTCAGCACAAAATACACATTTTTTTGGGCAGATATTATGCCTCAAACGCCCTCCCAACCGTGTCACAACAACAAACTCCACTTACATAATATCCTTTTTTTGTGATCCCTAATCCTCTCTGACTCCTTTTTCCTTTACTTTACCTTCATGCCATTTCCTTTAATTAATTAAGCCATAAACATTATTAGTTCCGAATTCATATCATTACAAACATATTGTTTTATTTAAAAATAAAACTTAACTCCTACAAAAATATAATAAAACAACAAATGACTTAAATGCAAACTGAAGGAAAAAAATAGACTCAATATATTCTTTAAATACAGTAACACCAAAATTTTTTACTCGTTTTTATTTTTAGCGCACCAAAAAAAAACTTTAAAAACTGTATTAATTTGCCTTATTATTTTTTTTTTCTTTTCAGTATCCAGGTCAACCACTTCTCTTTATATTTAAACAAAACTCATCCCTAACCTGAAGGAGCTCCCTAAGGCTAGTAAGCTGTTTCCTCAAATTTTTTGCAAAAAAAAACTATTCATGGATCCTGAACTGACTAAATAAATAAAACAAATTAACAAAACAAATTTCCCTATTTTCTTTAAGTTCCGGGATATTTTTACATATATTACTTACTACCCTCTACCGGTCTGTAGGGGAAAGTTCAAATGCATATATAAAAAAACTTAATATAAAACAACTGCCTTTAGGCGCTTTCTACAAAAAATATAATCACAAATAAAAATCACAATAACTTACTCTATGCTAATTTTATTTTCTTAAATTCCTTTTTTTTCTATTTCCTTTTTTTATATACCTTATTACTTATAATAAACTTTACTTTATATATATATGTTTTTTTTCTCAATTTCAATAATTTTTTTTAATACTTTTTTTAAATATCTAAATATTGTTTTAATTTATTAATTTTTTTTTGAATTTTCGCCAATTACTTTCTTTTTTTTACGTTTCGTTTCGTATAGGCGATGGACACATATATGCATCAATTATAAAATAGATATAATATAGATTAATATAGATTAATATAGAAAACGATTACCTGGCTAGGAGAGTGTAGAACGTTATCAGCTCCGATCTGGACAAACATATTAATTCGTACTCCCACAATTTGATGAGACCATTCTTTGCTCTAATAACTTAGTCTTTAGAATTCCCAAAAACGTCACTACACTTTCTGATCTTTAGCCAGTTATTAACAAAAACACAATTTTTCTATACATATCACACAAGATTAAAAAAAAAACTTTTTTCTTACGTTTTCTTCCTTTTCAAATTACTTAGTTAGTTAGTTAGGAGTGGCAGCCTCTCGCGACGAAGCTCACTTGAGCACAAACAATGGCCCGTTGTGATACCACAAAGAAGGCGGCATGACTCCCATTACCCAGCCGAGAACCATGAGGATTCACGGATGAACTTCGCTATGTCCCTTATAGAGTGGGATGATAGCTCCGTAAGAGTTCTAAAGAAAGGAGAGCCCAGAATTCTTAGTCTTCTTCGAGCCAGGGATGGGCAGTGGCACAGGAGGTGCAGTACGGTCTCTTCTTCATCCTCCGAGCTACAACTGCGGCAGAAATCATTAAAAGGCAGACCAAGTCTTTCCGCATGCCTTCCGATTAGACAGTGTCCAGAAAGTACAGAGACCGTGATACTTATGGATTTTCTGTCCAGTCTGAGCAGCTGTCTGGTCCGCTTGAGGTCCACAGTTGTCTGGAGACACAGCAGGAACTTTCATTTACCCATAATTTGCGAGCCAAATTTAGATAGTGGTTCTTTATGGCCATTTTCACCGTTGCCAGAGGAATTCCAATGTCTGGTAGCGGGGAGATATTAGGAAGCAATGTGCTCCGTTTTGCGAGATCATCGGCCTCACAGTTGCCCTGGATATCCCTGGACAGGGACCCAAAACAGGTCAATCTGTGATCGCTCCGATAAAGTGTTCAGTAATGAGCGACAACCCAAGACTAGCTTAGATGTACTATATGCACCAGCAAGCGCCCTGATTGCTGCCTGACTCTCCGAAAATATCCGAATAGCATGACCAGAAAGATCGTCCCTGAGCGCTATTTCGGATGTTTTCAGAATGGCCATTACCTCGGCTTGAAAGACGCTACAGTAGTCAGAGAGTCTGAGGGAGAGTCTTAGTCCAAGATGATTGAAGAAGATTCCGCAACCGACTCTGTCGTCCAGTTTCGAGCCATCGAAGAGCCCTAGTAATCAAAATGGCGGCTGTTCCCCTGACTTTGTCAAGAGGCTTTTGGTTGACCAATCTCTAAAGAGCGGGCCACCAAAACACTGCTCCATAGAGAATATTTGGCTCTATAACTGCCTTGTAGAGCCAGGAGATGATTCGAGGCTGAAGGCCCCATCTTGGTCCTAGAGCTCTCTGACAGAGATAGAGCGCACAGGTCGCCTTCCGAGCTCTTTCGGCAATGTTTGCCTTCCATTGAAGTTTGGGGTCAAGTATAACCCCAAGGTATTTCACACTTTTACTTACACTAAGCACAATGCCATTCAGCCTAGGTGCAGTAAAATTCGGGATCTTGTATCTCCGTGTGAAGAGCATAATCTCCGTTTTGCCGGGGTTAACAGTAAGATCAAAATCGCAGCACCATTTCAAATTACTTATTTGCTTTCTTTCCCTTTATAGAAATAAACTTTCAGTTATCACACTTTCAAAAAAAAATTCACAGATTCTGCCTGCTGCCACCAATTTTTAACTAATATTTAATTTAACCTTTTTTTTTAATTTATAATAAAAATTTCTTTTTACACTTTACTTTCCTCCGGCCCTTTAGTTGATGCAACCTTTTTACTTTTTCATCAGGTCTGAGAGTTTGCCTTTTTATATATAGCCCAGCAACCAAACTAAAATTTCAATTTGAATTCAAACTTCTCTCATTTTCGAACAATTTTGCAAATTTTCCACAAATCTCTTCCCGCTCAGTCGTCCATCTTTTCTTTCTTTTTGCCAGTTTTTGTTTCTAGAAACCTCTGCCTTCATTTTTAAGTTTTGGTAAATATTTTCCACTTGATGTTTTGCTTATTTATTATTTTACTTTACTATTACCCATCTTGCCTTTCCTCCAAACCTCCGCAATACTCCTAACCAAGCTAACTTTAGCCCTCAAAGCTTTCCCTTGCACCAGGATTTCATATTAACGGCAAGGTAATTTTGCCATTCATAAAAATATTTTTAAATTTTCAAACGGTACACTTTTTCTCGCGGCGTTCTATAGCGTAATGAATGAAATATACAACCTTGTTTTTGTTACGTTATGGCATTACCTTATTCTGAACATTAAATATACAGTTTTAGCAACTGTATCATGAGTGTCATAACAAAAAAAAAAAAAAAAAAAAAAAAACACATACACATACACACATACATCTACAACAAGAAGAAAACAAAACTGACAGCGGCTGTCTCGGCCGTAGGGGCCAATGAGGTTTCCGACTAGCTCTATGAGGACGGTAAACACATCTCAGCGAGGTTCCAACCTTTCCCATTGGGTACGCCGCACATAAAAAAAATCACAAAAATTCCACAACAAAATATACAAAAATCTCACAAATAAAAAAAAAAACCTATATTAATGCAAACACGCTCAAACAAACAGTTACCTTCGTGACAAACGTTTTACCACTGTGTTGCCCTCCCAACCTTATCACAAACATTCTCATCCACCTTAACTTCCTTTTTGTGACCCCGTATCCTCCCAGATTCCTCCTTCCTTAACTCACCTTCATGCCTTTTTCCCGCTTCAAATTAAGCCACAAACATAATTATTTCCATTTCACATAATTACATTCAATTTATAATTTATTTAAGCACAAAAAAAACTTAATTCTATACAAATTTTGAAAGATAAATTCCTATTAAAAATACAAATTACCTTAATTTTTACAAAATTTTTTCTCTTTATCTATTTATTTTTCTCTTACAGCAAAATAAATAAATATATATATATATATATATATATATATATATATATATATATATATATATATATATATATATATATATATATATATATATATATAACTATTACAAAAAAAAAAATCTTTAATATATTAATTTGTTTTATTTTCTTTATTTTATTTTCTTTATTTTAGACTCTGTATCTGTATCTGTATCTCTAATTCCTACCCTGAAGGAGCTCCCTAAGGATAATAAATTCCCTGCAGCACATCTCAGGAATTCTACACAATTCAAAAAAAAAAAAACAACCTAATTGTTAAGAGTTTTGTATTATTCTTATTTTTCTGTAAATAAAACAAACTAAAACGGTTTTTATTTTCGGTTTCTTACTCTTTTTGTACGGATAAATAATAAAAAAGATAAGTATGCCCTCTAACGGGCTATAGCAAACGTTAAAATTACAAAAAATATATTTGGCTGCTTTTAGGCGGATTAATAAAAGGGTACCAAGCACAAAAAACATAATTTTAACTTACAAATTAACTACTTATAAATTCTACATAAATATTGTTTTTTTTAATACTCTATATAATTGAAGAATTATAAACTAAAAATTTCACTAATTTTTTACTTTACTTTTTTTATCTGATTCTTTTTTGTTCATGAAATTCACTTTGATATTTTTTTGGTATATTTATCTTCGATTTCAATACTTATTTGTTTATTTTCCCTTTTTTTTATAAAAAATGTATATTTTATATATTGTTTATTCCTTAAACCTTTGTATGGCGGATAATTAATTAAGTAAACAGAAAAAGATTACCTGGCTTTACTTTGGTGGGGAAAGTTTAAAGAATCTCCAGCATTTCTTTTCTTCACTAGGTTCGGGCTACTAACTTCTCACCAACAACTTATATTTTTGCACTCGAACTGTTGCTCCTTTACTCCCCAACTTCCCAACACCAACCAAATTTTTAGCCAGCTATAAAATTTGAAACACAAAACTTATTTAAGAATCACGAACGCACTCACAACACAAAAAAAAAATTAGCTTAGGTTTTACAATTTTTCTGTTAAACTTTCTGTTTTTTTTTTTTAGGTCATAAAAATTATCCTTTTTTCTCCAAAGGACTTCTTCATTAATTTAAACAAATTTAAATTTTTACTTTTCCTTTTTCTTCAATTTTTTTCCGCACTATTAAATTTTATCTCTTAACACTTTCAAGTACAATAACCTTCTGAAAACCTTTTTTGATTTCCCTCTACTCGTAGTCTTGCTTACTTCCCAACATTAAGTGGTGAATTTTCTACATTTTCCAAGATTTTCCAAAAAATCTTTCCCGCCCAGCCGTCCATCTTTTCTTGCTGATCTCTCTAGAACATTCTGCCTTCCCTCCAAATCACCATATTTTAATATTAATAATTTTTTACTTTTGGCAAAATCTGCACTGAATTTCATTTTGTTTGATTATTTATTACTTTTTAATATTTTTTTGTCTCGTTATATTTATGTTTTCTTTTTATCTCTTCCTAAGATTTTTAAATACAGTCAATGCTTATTCTTATACCAGGACCTCATATAAAACAGCAAGGTTATTTTTTTATTCATAACTATTCTGAAAATATTTCTGAAATTAACTACCGTTTTCATCGTGAATGAAAATAGAATTCTGTTTGTTTTTTTGTTCGTTCCGGCATTACCCTGTTCTAAATATACGTATACAACCAGTACTGGCAACTGTATCATGCGTAGAAGACAAAAAAAAAAAATGTACACACACATGCATACCTATAGAAACCAATAATTGACAGCAGCCAGAAAAAAAATATTATTTTGATTAGCCGGTCGTATAAAAAAAAGTCTCTAAACGTTTAAAAGAAAACATAAACAATACAAGAAGTAAATAAACCACCAAAGAAAAAATCAATTCGTTTATAGTGTAATAAATACAGTAGAAAAATAATAAGTGTAAAAATAAAATAAGTGTCAAGCCTAAAAAAATTGGCAAAAGAAATGAGCAAAAAAAATGTGTGGGAAACTGTTTGCTTTCCAATCTTGCAATTCAGAACTTGCAGCAGCATTAGAACTAGGAATTTATTTTCCACCCGCAACAAAACTCCGTGTCGTACAAGTGCGCGAAGTATGAAACGGTGTGCGGGATATGTGCGTTTCTGTAATTTACTTTGTGGTGTCCAACGTGGGGAACTCCCACACCCTGAGATAATCTCATGCTCTTCTAAAATTATGCCGGGCAATTACCTTATTTATACCCGTAAGTTTTTTACTTTTCCAATGTCACAGGAGATCACAATATGTTCATTATTTTGCAAATATAACCCTATTATCCGCTCAGTTATTCCATCACAAACGTCGCAGAGTCGGAAACCTCAACCGCTCCAATTTTAGAGCATAAGCGAACTCAAAAAGTTTTCTTAGGAAAGAAAGATTTTAGTGGCCACCCATAATAAAAGATCAAAAAAAAAATATATATATATCACGTAATTGGTTTTGATACCAATTGGGCACTTACAGTGCTATATATAAAAATCGATAACCTAAGAACTTAAAGTTTTACGGCAAAAAAAATGATTAAAAATACTCATCTTTCGTTATTTTGATTTCATAAATACTTTCTATTATTATAAAAAAATGTTAACTATAAAATACTAATATTTGTCAAAATCGTTTCAGATCTAATATACATGGGTAATGCCGCTTCTACTTTTCCTCCATGGGTTGTCGCTGCTCCAGAGGTGGGACACTTCTCTAGAATTTTTTTTATATAAAAAAAACTTAGAGAACACAAAGTCTTTGACTCTGATTTTACTACAGAAAAAACCATTACGGGAAGTAATTTTTCTACTCATCTATCACATAAGAGTTTACTTTGTGTGACATTTTTCCGGTTTTTCTTCAAATAGAAAACTATCTTCTATAAAAAATATTATCATGGATTATTGCATGAAAAAAAAGGACATCACAGCAAAAAATTTCATCGAAGATGAATGTCGGGATACTAAATATTGCACAGAAGGAACTAAGAAGTACTATTGCACAGAAGGAATAAAAATCACAGGTATTTTAACTATTAACTAACTCGGAACTTATAACTATCAGGTACTAACTATATATCACAGATTTTAAAGTAAATTGCTACGACTATGGAATATTAGGACAACACAACAAATATTTGTATAAAAAAAATAATAATTACTAATCTTATGTCCTAATATTGCACTTGTTAATTTCGAATTAAATCAATGTTTAAATAGAATTAATCGCTAAGCAATTTAAACTTTAATATCTTTAATGTGATAAATGCCAATTGTTTTCCCATCTAAAGTCTCGAGCTCGTATATGTTATTACCTACAGGTCGGGACACTCTACATTTAAGAAACTTTCTACAAAATTTTGCGTTAAAATTTTTACTGAAATTCCTTTGTACCATGTTTCTTCGGTAGACTTCCTGTCCTGGCACAAATTTTACTGTTCGGGCTCGCCTGTTATATCTTTCGGCACTTCTCTCGTATGCTTTACTCATATTATCTTTTATCTTTTATTTATCTTTTTAAGAATACGGTGATCAGAAATTGAGTGCAATTTTTGGGCTAATTTATAATCTGTCCCACTCGAACACATGTGGTAGCCAAACAACGCAAAGAATGGCGTAAAACCTATGGCGCTGTGAAACGAGTTACGCAAAGCACAATCAATTTCTGATAAATAGAGATCCCAATCTCGGTGATCGTCTTTTAAATAGGCTCTTATAGCTGACAAAATGCTCTGGTTAACGCGTTCTGATGCGTTACTACTAGGTTGATAAACTGGAGTTTTTATATGTTGAATTTTGTATGTGTCAAGTAGATTTTGAAAACTTTTTGATGTGAACTGTACTCCATTGTCTGTATGTATAATTTCTGGCACACCAAATTTATGGAAAACTTTGTGTGTCAGAAACTCTACAACATTTCCAGCGGTGGCTTCTTTCATAGCCTTAATAAAAGTATATTTGGAAAAATGATGCAGCACAATAAAAACGTAAGCGTTACCACTTTTCGATCTTGGATATTTGCCTAGAAAGTCCAAATACAATTTCTGGAATGGTCGATCTGTTATTACCTGGTTCCCTATTTCTGGGTAGAGATTTTGGTTTGACGGTTTGGATTCCTTACAAGTTTGACACTCTTTTATACAAGCCTTCACCTGGGTGGCCATTTTTGGCCAATAAAAGAATATTTTTAGCCTTTCTAACGTTTTTGTAACACCACCATGTGCTGCGGTTGGACTTGCATGTGCTTTTTCTATTATAGCTTGGGTGATATTGGGTGGAATCCAAATTTTCCACTGACACTCTGTGTCATCACCATGGTCGAAATCGATTCTTTTGAACACATATCCATCCTCGACTTTCAGATCTGGTAACCTATCTTGGTTTTTTGTTATGTGCTGGATTAATTCCAAATATTCCTCACTTTGAAACTCAGTCGTCTTAAAACCAAACAAATCATCCATATTTAACTCTTCAACATCACAATTTTCTTCTTGCGATCTGGAAAGCATGTCGGCTACTATATTTTCAGAACCTTTCCTGTGCTCTATTTCGAAATCATACGCCTGCAACTGTAGTGACCAACGAGCTAATCTCCCTGTCAAGTCTTTTAATGACATAAGCCACTTAAGGCTAGCGTGGTCTGTCACTACCGTGAAGGGCATCATTTCGAAATAGGGACGGAATTTTTTAATTACCATTACAGCAGCAAAACATTCCTTTTCAGTCACGCTGTAATTCCTCTGGCATGCATTTAATTTTTGGCTATAAAAAGCTATAGGGTGTTCTTCACCATTGTCATACAGTTGGCACAAAACTGCCCCGATTCCATAGTCGCAGGCATCGCACTAAATCCAAAATCTTTTCCCAAAATCGGGATGCTTTAGCACGGGTGCTGAAGTTAAAGCTTTCTTGAGGTTTTCAAACGCATCGTTTGCTTCTGGCGTCATTTCGAATTTTTTTGCCTTTTTCAAAGTATCTGTCAACGGAGCAGATATGGCAGCAAAGTCTTTTATAAAACGGCGGTACCAGCCGGCTGTTCCCAAAAAGCTGCGCACCTCACGTGGAGATTTTGGAACTCTCATTTCTTTTATAGCGCGTACTTTTTCCGGATCTGTCTTTAAGCATCCTCCGCCAATTATAAAACCTAAATATTTTAATTTCTGAAAACAAAACTGCGACTTTTGCAGGCCTATTGTCAGATTCGCTCTTTTTAAGCAGGCAGCAACTTCCTCTAAAATTGTTAAATGTTTTTCAAAAGAGTCAGAAATCACCAAAAGATCGTCAAGATATATAAATACATTTTCTTTAAGTTTTTGCGGTATGACCTTGTCCATTAATCGACAGAGTCGCTGTGCCGCGTTACAAAGTCCAAATGGCATTACGCGAAATTGGTAGAGTGGCCGACCTGCTACGGTAAATGCTGTATAGGGTCTACACTCTTCTTCAAGTTCAATTTGCCAAAAAGCAAATTTCAAATCAACGCTACTTATAAAATAAGTCTCGTCAATTCTGCCTAAAATACCATCTATTTTCTGCAAAGGGTACGCATCTTTTACGGTGATTTTATTAAGTTTCCTAGCGTCAAGACAAAACCTATTTTTACCGGGTTTTCTGACCACTGTGGTTCTATTTGGCCAAGGGCTTTCGCTCTCTTCTATAACTTTTAATTCAAGCATCTTATCTATTTCTCCATACACAATTTCCTGTACAGCTGGAGATAATGGATAATGTCGGTCCTTAAAAGGTACCGCACCATCTATCAATTTTATGGTATGTTTCTCCAGGGATGTACACCCTAGACCAACTTCCTCAAATGCTGGGAACAACTCAATGATTTTATTTAATTTTTTCCGTTGTTCCTCACTTAGTACATGGGGATGTGACCTATGATCTGCTACTTTAAAATCGTTTTGTATTTTTTCAATATTTAATTCATTGATTTCAAAAATTTTAGGGGCCAAATCAAACTTTTCCAAAAATCTACTCCCAGATAGTTCCAAGTCTAGGCATAAAAAAAATACTATTCTATTGATTTGATTTTTAAAAGCTATTTCTAATTCTACGGTTCCTAATAGCCTGTGCTCTTTACCATCTGCAGTTGAAACTACAGAAAAAATTGGCTTTATGCTTATACCTAGTTTATCAACTAACTCTCTACAACCCTTTCCAAGTAAACTAACAGAGGCTCCTGTATCTAACAATCCTTTCATACGATGGTCACCTAGAAAAATTTCAGCAAAAGCACGAGGGTCATTATTGCTATTTACAGTTCTTATAGCTTCAATAACTAGCTTCCGTTGTTTTTTTCTATCAATAAATTTGTTTCTTATTTTTCTAATACGGTTTAATTTCTTCATTGATAGTGACTTAATAAAAATTCTATTTCTGACTTCATCATAATTATTTTTACGGTTTGCAGGTTAAGTTTCCATGGAACGATGGTTCCCTGCTATTACCACGCTCTTGGAATCGTTTTTTGATTTGCAGTCACTGCAATTTGGCGATTTCACATCCGGTTTGCCGCAACTGTAACAAAATAATGTTCTATTTGGGGACGGACAATCCATAAACATATGGCCCTGTTGACGACAATTCCAACAGATAAGTGGATTTTTAAAAAATCGTTTTTGAGCGCTGCCCAGTTCTAAAGCCGCCACTTCTTCATACGGCTCAGGTATGTCCTCAAATTCATTATTAGATTTCTCAAAAATTTCATTCACCTGCCTTGTATAACAGTTTATAGGGACAGATGATGATATACTCCTGCTGTCTTTTCGGCCGAATATTTTCTCTGCCTCAACACATTCCTGCCTTAATTCTTCAACAGAATTTACGGAAATTGCGTGGACACGACTTCTGATGTCATCTCTAAGATTTTTCTTGATCATCTTAATCATCTCTTTCTCAGGCATTGATATGTCAAGCCGGGATCGCATCTGGATCATCGCAAAGAAAAATGCGTCTATTCCCTCGCCAAGCTGTTGTTTCCTTTCCACAATATCACTCATCAGTTCAAAACTTGATCGGGTTGACTGATATTGTTTGAGAAGTCCTTCTTTCAAAGTGGTCCATTCGGAAACATAATTTGTCTTAATGAATAGCCAGTACCATTTTTCAGCAACTCCTTTGACAAAGAGATGAAAATTATCTAGGACTTCTTCCCACGACACATTATATTGTCTTTGTAGTCGCTCAACACGGAATAAAAAATCCTCTACAGCGAGTTTGTTGGTGTTACCATCGAATTCTAGTCCCCATTGGTCAATTCGAATCCTTTTGTAACCTCTGGAATGACTAGTATTCCAATTTCCTAACGACTCTCTTGAAGAATGACTAGAACCTATCGACGAAACATCTTTTGGCTGGCCAGTACTACTGCTCCGTTTTATACGATTGGGCATGATTTCTTCACGAAGCTTAATGTTCTCTTGTTGAGTGTGTTGAAGCAAAAGACTCATCTTGCCCATTGTAGCAGTCAACTCCGCCATCTGTCTTCTAATTTCGTTGACCTGCGAAGACACGTCTTGATCGGCGCAATCAGACTGTTCCATAGCTACTTCAAACGTTGGTTGCTGTGATCCACTTGGGCCTTGTCCCCTTAATTCACGTTGATCACGACTATTCGTTTTTTGTGACACGATGATTGTTTGCGATTTATCAAAAAATTGGGGGTTTGGCTGATTTGGAGGCTGACTCATTTCTAATAATCTACTAGCACTCGATTTTCGGCTGGGGGTATTTGATTTGTACGTTTTATCAAACGTAAAAGGAGTAGATCTATTTTAGTCAAATTGGCCTGTCTTTCTCTTTTCCTAGACTTAGTGTCGCTTATCTTTTGGGACATAACCTACAACACAAGAAAAATTTTAAAATTTTAATGCACCCTTCCTTTTTGCTAACATTCACCACCCAATTTACTAAACGAAAAGCTTAAATTGATTTGTTTTCAGTTTATGATTTTAACGCAAACATATAAAACCAATTTGCAAAAAATTTATGCATGCAATATATATAAAAAAAAATTATAAGAATGTAAAAAAAAAATTATGAAAAAGATAATTATCAAAATACTAGGAAATAAATAAGTAATAGACGAAAAAAATATATAAAATAAATAATCTAAACTGAACAAATACGAGATAAAAGCATATAAAATAAATACATATAAATATAAAAAGTGAAATTATAATAAAATAAATATGTATGTAAAAATAACACAAATAACTAAAATAAATAAAAATAAAAAAATATATATATGTAAATCCATACTTTAATAAAAAAAATGTCAACTTAGATAAAATTTATAAAACTAATGTTAATATAAAAAGACAAAATAATAACAATAATTGTATAAATAAAATAGATTATTAAAAAAACGAGTGCATAAAAAAACAGAAATAACGAAATATATAGATATAAAAAAAATAAACAAAGCAAATAAATAAAATAGCTTAATTAATAAAGCAAAATAAATAATAATAAATTCTAAAAATTGATTCGAAATATAAATTAAAATAGCTTTTATCTATTTATCCTTGTAAGATTTAATTTTATCTTTCAAAATTTGTATGTAAATTTAAATTAATTAAATTTTCTTTAATTGGGTTTAGGCATGAAGGTGACTAGCGGACATCGGAGAGGTTTAATAATTTATTTTAAGACTCTTTGTGTGACGTAAGACAGTTCTACGAAAAAAAAAAAATCAATCAAACTGTATCCCCTCATACATTCATTCGAGCAACTTGCCCAAATATGAGACTATGAGGGACTTTTCAAAAGCGATCTTTGATACTACAGGACCTGTGTTTATCTAAATATTTTTACACCGCGGCTATCAAAGAGTTCGCATATTATAAAACTTAAAAACATATAAGCTGAAACTAATAAAAACTAACATCAAACCAGAAAATGACAACAGTGCAATTAGACATTTACTTATATTAAATCTTCTAAGCTACTGTGATCATTTTCATAAATGAATTTGTCGATTTCATCGATTTCCCAGCCTCTTAGTACAACCTCAAAAAAAAATTTTCTTTACTTTAAAAGGGCTACCAAAAAACTACAACTGTACCCATAAGTCATCGACTAAATCGTTAGGCTATTAAACAAAACTTTTGGTCTATTGCTACATGCCTAGTTGACATTGCATGCTCGATATACTCAATTTGGAAAACTTAAAAAATTCCCAGTTTCCCAAACTGCAGTATATTTAATTTATTTGTTGCTCTGTGGTATCTAGGTATTGTATATTATTCTGTTCTTCACTTATTCGATTGGGCGCCATTTATGTTACGGCCGTAGGGGCCAATGAGGTTTCCGACTAGCTCTATGCGGACGGTAAACACATCTCAGCGAGGTTCCAACCCTTCCCAATGGGTACGCCGCACATAAAAAAAATCACAAAAATTCCACAACAAAATATACAAAAATCTGACAAATAAAAAAAAACAAAACCTATATTAATGCAAACACGCTCACACAAACAGTTACCTTCGTGGCAGACGTTTTACCACTGTGTTGCCCTCCCAACCTTGTCACAAACATTCTCATACACCTTAACTTCCTTTTTGTGATGCCGTAACCTCCCAGATTCCTCCTTCCTTAACTCACCTTCATGCCTTTTTCCCTCTTCAAATTAAGCCACAAACATAATTATTTCCATTTCACATAATTACATTCAATTTATAATTTATTTAAACACAAAAAAAAAACTTAATTCTATACAAATTTTGAAATATAAATTCCTATTAAAAATACAAATTATCTTAATTTTTACAATTTATTTCTCTTTATCTATTTATTTTTCTCTTACAGCAAAATAAATATATATATATATATATATATATATATATATATATAACTATTACAAAAAAAAATCTTTAATATATTAATTTGTTTTATTTTCTTTATTTTAGACTCCGATCAATTAATGTTTAATTAAAATATATCTCTGTAACTCTAATTCCTACCCTGAAAGAGCTCCCTAAGGATTATTAAATTCCCTGCAGCATATCTCAGGAATTCTAAACAAACCAAAAAAAAAAAAAAACAACCTAATTGATAAGAGTTATGTATTATTCTTATTTTTCTGTAAATAAAACAAACTAAAACGGTTTTTATTTCCGGTTTCTTACTCTTTTTGTACGGATAAATAATTAAAAAAAAAGGTAAGTATGCCCTCTAACGGGCTATAGGAAACGTTAAAATTACAAAAAATATATTTGGCTGCTTTTAGGCGGATTAATAAAAGGGTACCAAGCACAAAATACATAAACTTAAAATAACTTACAAATTAAGTACTAATAAATTATGCATAAATACTGTTTTTGTTAAATACTCTATATAATTGAAGAATTAAAAACTAAAAATTTCACTAATTTTTTACTTTACTTTTTTTATCTGATTCTTTTTTTTTCATGAGATTCACTTTGATATTTTTTTGGTATATTTATCTTTGATTTCAATACTAATTTGTTTATTTTCCCTTTTTTTATAAAAAATGTATTTTTTATATATTGTTCATTTCTTAAAACCTTTGTATAGCGGATAATTAATTAAGTAAACAGAAAAAGATTACCTGGATTTACTTTAGTGGGGAAAGTTTAAAGAATCTCCAGCATTTCTTTTCTTCACTAGGTTCGGGCTACTAACTTCTCACCAACAACTTATTTTTTTGCATTCGAACTGTTGCTCCTTTACTCCCCAACTTCCCAACACTAACCAAATTTTTAGCCAGCTATAAAATTTGAAACACAAAACTTATTTAAAAATCACGAACGCACTCACAACAAAAAAAAAAAATAGCTTACGTTTTACACTTTTTCTTTTAAACTTTCTGTTTTTTTTTAGGTTATAAAAATTTTCCTTTTTTCTCCAAAGGACTTCTTCATTAATTTAAACAAATTAAAATTTTTACTTTTCCTTTTTCTTCAATTTTTTTCCGCACTATTAAATTTAATCTCTTAACACTTTCAAGTACAATAACCTTCTGAAAACCTTTTTTGATTTCCCTCTACTCGTAGTCTTGCTTACTTCCTTCATTAAGTGGTGAATTTTCTACATTTTCCAAGATTTTCCAAAAAATCTTTCCCGCCCAGCCGTCCATCTTTTCTTGCTGATCTCTCTAGAACATTCTGCCTTCCCTCCAAATGACCATATTTTAATATTAATAATTTTTTACTTTTGGCAAAATCTGCACTGAATTTCATTTTGTTTGATTATTTATTACTTTTTAATATTTTTTTGTCTCGTTATATTTATGTTTTCTTTTTATCTCTTCCCAAGGTTTTCAAATACAGTCAACGCTCATTCTTATACCAGGACCTCATATAAAACAGCAAGGTTATTTTTTTATTCATAACTATTCTGAAAATATTTCTGAAATTAACTACCGTTTTCATCGTGAATGAAAATAGAATTCTGTTTGTTTTTTTATTCGTTTCGGCATTACCCTGTTCTAAACATACGTATACAACCAGTACTGGCAACTGTATCATGCGTATAAGACAAAAAAAAATGTACACACACATGCATACCTACAGAAACCAATAATTGACAGCAGCCAGAAAAAAAAACATTATTTTGATTAGCCGGTCGTATAAAAAAAAAGTCTCTAAACGTTTAAAAGAAAACATAAACAATACAAGAAGTAAATAAACCACCAAAGAAAAAATCAATTCGTTTATGGTGTAATAAATACAATAGAAAAATAATAAGTGTAAAAATAAAATAGGTGTCAAGCCTAAAGAAATTAGCAAAAGAAATGAGCAAAAAAAATGTGTGGGAAACTGTTTGGTTTCCAATCTTGCAATTCAGAACTTGCAGCAGCATTAGAACTAGGAATTTATTTTCCACCCGCAACACGGCATTATTAAAGCAAAAGAAACATAGTAAGTATGAAATATTATCCCTTATCTATAGTAAAAATCATGTAACTTTTTCCATACTCTATTTTCAGGTAAAACTTGTATAATTTTGGAAAAACGTGCCATTTACAATGAATGCAGTAATACAAAAATTAAAACAGGCAAATACACTACAAGAAACTGGATAAAAAAATGTGTATAAAACATTGTTGTAATTGGTTGGTGGAAAACATACAAAAAAAACATACAATCGACTATGGCAGACAAAAAAAAAAAACATTCCTAGTATACCGTGAGTGTAAAAAAAACAAAACTACTAATTGCTGAAACTATTTATACATTATTTAAAGCTTTGCAACCAACACAGAAAACAAACAAATATCAGCCGCAACAAAACTCAGGGTTCTACAAGTGAACGATGTAGGAAACGGTGTGCAGAGATAATTTGCAAAAAAAAAAAAAACTTTATCTGCCCAACGTGGGGAACACCCACTCCTGAGAACATCTCATCTCTACCAGACATTAGCCGGTCCAAGTAAGTAACTTTTTTCCTCAACTACACAATCCTTTTATACTTCCCTTTCGATCAAATTTATTCCTCTGATAATTGTTTTATTCCCAGAGTCGGAAACCTCATCCACATCGCTAAAGCCTAAACCAACTAATAAACTTTTTAATGGTAAGAAAAAGATATAGTGGCCACCCATAACAAAAATCATTTTATTAATATAATTCGTGTAATTGGTTTTTTTACCAATTGGGCACCTACAGTGCAATAAAATAAAATCGATAGCCTGCAAAAAAAATTAATTTTAATTTTGAGGCAAAGTATATACAAATGTATATTATTTACTAACATTCCTATTTTCCTTTTTTAATTGTCATGTAAAACACGTCCTTCTAAAAATTGTTTTCATTAATAATTTTTTATCGTTCTTTAAATCATTTCAGCTCTTTGTTTATAGTGGGTAACGCCTCTACTACTTTTCTCCATGGATTGTGGCAGCTTCAGAGATGGGAAACCTCCTCTAAAGTACTTTATTCTGGTGAAACAAAGGACCTAGAGAATGATTGACTATTTCCACTAAGAACTCATTCGATCCTAAGAATTTTTTAGCCGGTTTACAACGGGAAGTAATCTGTTATTCATCCATAATATAAGCCTTTACTTTGTGTACAAATTTTCTATTTATCACAGCTTTTCCTGAACATAACTAAATATTTATCAACCTGAAAAATAATTTAGGGTTTATTGCACTAATAACGACTGTGTAAAAAAAAATTGGACACCACAACAAACACTAAACCTACAGATGAATCACAGATCTTTACTACCACCTAATATTGCACAAGAGAAAAAAGGTATGTACTACAGTCTTATTTGAAACTTATAGCTATCAGGTACTAAACTATTATCACAGATTTTAAAGAGAAAATTGCTTAAACTATACAATATTAGGACATCACAACATATAATTTGTATAATTTAAAATACTAATCACTTTCTTACGTCCTAATATTGCACTTAAAATTTGGAATTAAACTTGATGTTTAAAACGAAATATTCGTTTAGCAATTTAAACTTTAATATCTTTTACGTGATAAATACCTATCTTTTTTCCGTCCAAAGTCTCGAGTTCATACATATTGTTACACTCTACATTTTAGAAACTTTCTGCAGAATTTTGCGTTAATGTGTTTTCCAAAATTGCTTTGCACCACGTTTCTTCTGTAGACTTCCTGTCCAGGTACAAACTTTACCATTCTGGCCCTTTTGTTGTATCTTTCGGCACTTCTTTCATACGCTTTCGTCATATTGTCTTTTATTTGGTTTCTTATGCTTTCCATATGTTCATTAGGTGTTGATAGAAAGCGGTGATCAGAAATTGATTGTAGCTTCCGAACTAATTTATATTCAGCTCCGCTCGAATACATATGGTAACCAAATAATGCAAAAAATAGCGTAAAACCTATAGCGCAGTCAATTTCTGACAGATACAAATCCCAATCTCTTTGGTCATCTTTTAAATAGGCTCATATTGCAGACAATATACTTTGGTTCACTCGTTCCGAAGCGTTACTGCTCGGTTGATACACGGGAGTTTTTATATGCTGGATTTTGTACGTAGAGATCAAATTCTGAAAGCTTTTCGATGTAAACTGAACACCATTGTCTGTGTGAATAATCTCGGGAACACCAAATTTGTGGAAAACTTCATGAATTAGAAATTCCACTACATTTCCAGCAGTTGCCTCTTTCATCGCTTTTAAAAATGTATACTTGCTAAAATGATCCAATACAATAAAAACATAACAATTCCTACTTTTTGATCGCGGATATTTGCCTAGGAAATCTAAATACAGTTTTTGAAATGGTCTATCAGTGACAACTTGATTTCCTATTTCTGGGCGTAAATTCTGATTAGACGGTTTACTCTCTTTACATATTTGACAATTGGCAATGTAATTCTTCACTTGGGTGTGCATTCTAGGCCAATAGAAAAATCTTCTCAACTTCTCTAATGTCTTGGTAACACCACCGTGTGCTGAAGTCAAACTTGAATGGGCTTTTTCAATAACCGCTTGTGTTATGTTTGTTGGAATCCAAATTTTCCACTGACAGTCCGACTCATTACCACGATCAAATTCTATTCTTTTAAAAACGTAATTATCTTCAACTTTTAAATCTGGCAATCTACTTTGATTTTCTTTCATGTGCTCCATTAACTCTAAATATTCGTCGCTTTGAAACTCCAATGTTTCAAAATCAAACACTTCCTCTATATCGATTTCGTCAACGAGAAAGCATATCCGCTACTACGTTTTCAGAACCTTTTCTATGCTCAATATCAAAATCAAATGCTTGCAGTTGTAGTGACCACCGGGCTAATCTTCCTGTCAGGTCTTTCAGAGACATTAACCACTTAAGGCTAGCGTGGTCTGTCACTATAGTAAACGGCATCATTTCAACGTACGGACGGAATTTTTTTACTGCCATTACAGCCGCCAAACATTCTTTTTCCGTGACACTGTAGTTGCTCTGGCAGGAGTTCAATTTTTGACTATAAAAAGCTACAGGATGCTCTTCACTACGATCATTTAGCTGATATAAAACAGCACCGATTCCGTAATCACACGCATCGCACTGGATCCAAAATCTTCTAGAAAAATCAGGATGCTTAAGCACTGGGGCTGATATTAGCGCCTTTTTCAGATTTTCAAAAGCCTCTATCGCTTCAGGTGTCATTTCGAACTTTTTCGCTTTCTTCAAGGTGTCTGTCAAGGGAGCAGATATGGCCGCGAAGTCTTTTATGAAACGGCGATACCAGCCGGCCGTTCCTAAAAAGCTGCGCACTTCACGTGGAGATTTTGGCAATCTAATTTCCTTAATCGCGCATACTTTTTCAGGATCAGTTTTCAGCCTTCCATCGCCTATTATAAATCCCAGATACTTTAATTGTTGAAAACAGAGTTGTGACTTTTGAAGGCCTATTGTTAGATTTGCTTTTCTTAAGCAGGCAGCAACCTCTTCTAAAATTTTTAAATGCTTTTCAAAACTATCAGATATCACCAAAAGATCGTCAAGATAAATGAAAACGTTTTCTTTGAGTTTTTGCGGTACAACCTTGTCCATTAATCGACAAAGTCGCTGACCCGCATTGCAAAGCTCAAATGGCATTACGCGAAATTGGTAGAGTGGCCGGCCTGCTACGGTAAACGGTGTATAGGGCCTACACTCTTCCTCAAGCTTGATCTGCCAGAAAGCAAACTTTAAATCAACGCTACTGATATAATACGTTTCATCGATTCTGCCCAAGATGCCATCAATATTTTGCAACGGGTATGCATCCTTGACAGTAATTTTGTTAAGTTTTCTGGCATCAAGACAAAATCTATTTTTCCCTGGTTTTCTGACCACTGTTGTTCTATTTGCCCAGGGGCTTTCGCTTTCTTCAAACACATTAAGGGCAAGCATATTATCTATTTCCCTATTAACGATCTCTTGAACAGCTGGAGACAAAGAATAGTTACGGTCTTTGAAAGGCACCGCACCATCCATTAATTTTATTGAGTGTTTTTCCAGAGTTGTGCATCCTAATCCATCTTTTTCAAAGACTAGAAACAACTCAATCCCGTTATTTAATTTTTGCTGCTGCTGTTCATTCAGTACATGAGGTTTAGATCTGTGATCTTGGACTTTAAAATCTTCTTGTACCTTCTCAATACTAAACGAAAACTTTGGGAGCCAAATTAAAAATTTTCCAGAAATCCACTCCTAGATAGGCTTGTTGCTCTAAATCTGGACATAAATAGAACAAAATCTTCTCGGTTTTATCGTTAAAAGTAATTTCAAGTTCAACTCTGCCCAACAATCTATGCTCTTTTCCAGCTGCAGCGGAAACTAAAGAAAATATAGGCTTAAAACTAATCTCTAATTCATCTATAAGTTCCCTACAACCCTTGCCTAGCAAACTAATTGACGCTCCTGTATCAAGCAATCCCTTAATACGATGGGTCCCTATAAAAATATCAGCAAAAGCACGAGGGTCTGTGTGTTTGTCCACGGATCTTATTGTTTCAATTATCAGCCTTCGCCTTTTTCTCTTTTCTGCAAATTTCTTCCTTAATTTTTGTATTCGGTTTGAAATTGTTTTTCTTACGGCTATAGATTCATTAAAAATATTATTTCTAACTTTTTCATAATTCGCTTTTCGTTCTTCATACGAGTATTTATGACGCATTTGGGGATTAAATTTATTAAAATGTTTGATGAGTTTTATTAATTTTATTTTGTTTTCATTTATGGCCGTTCCGCAGGGAGATTTTCCACGGAACGATGATTCCCTGCTGCTATCTCGCCCCTGTAAAAGTTTTTTGCTTTACAGTTGGTGCAGTTTGGAGATTTAACGTCCGGTTTACCGCATCTGTAGCAAAATAAGGCTCTCTCAGTTGCCTGGCAGTCCATGAACATGTGGCCACTTTGCCGACAACTCCAGCAAATCAACGAATTTCTAACGCCTTGTTGTTGCCTGTTGTCCACTTGCAAAGCTGCTACTTTTTCGTATGGCTCAGCGAATTCATCCAAAGTTTCTGCAGACTTCTCAAAAACTTCATTAATCTGGCTTGTATATCTGTTAACTGGACCCGATGGAAAATTTTTGTCTTTACGGCAAAATATTTTCTCAGCCTCAACACATTCATGCCTTAAATCATCAACGGTGTTCACGGCTATTGGGTAAACTCGGCTCCTAATGTCATCTCGTAAATTCTTTTTTATAATTTTTATCATTTCCCTTTCAGGCATTGACATATCTAACTGAGATCGCATTTCAGTCATCGAGAAGAAAAAGGCATCAATTCCTTACCCGGGTTGTTGCTTCCTTTCGACAATGTCGCTCATCAGCTCGAACTTAGACCGGGTTGGTTGATATTGTTTTAGCAGTGCCTCTTTAAGTGTTGCCCATTCGGAAACGTAATTGGTTTTGATGTACAACCAGTACCATTTCTCCGCAACACCTTTAACAAACAAATGGAAATTATCTAATACTTCACCCCACGAAACGCTATATTGTCGCTGCAGTCGCTCCACACGAAATACGAAATATTCAACTGCCAGCTTCTGAGTATTGCCTCAAACTCCAATCCCCACTTGTCAATTCTGATCCGATTATAGGTTTTTGGCGGACATGTAACTATATTTTCTACAGAACCTCGGCGCGAACTAGCGGAACTCAATGAACTAGAATCCATTGGCTAGCCTGTGCTATTATTTTCTTTAATAATGCTTGGCAGAATCTCCTCACGGAGCTTTTATTTTCCTGCTGTGTATGTTGTAGTACAAGACTCATCTTGCTCATCGCTGCATTTTTCTCGGCCATCTGCCGCCTCATGCCACTCATTTGAGAAGACATGTCCTGATGATGCACAACTGTCCTAACCGATTCGCTCATGTCCTGTTCCCTTGTAGATCGCCGTGTTCCACTGGTCCCTTATTCTCTTATATCATTGTTCGCAGAGTTACTTTGGGTAGACTGGGAAACAATAATGGTCCGAGACTTATCGTGAAATTCGGGATCTTCTTGATGTGGAGGTTGGCTCATTTCTAAATTTCTCAAAGCACTAGATTTCCGACTGGGGGTATTAGATTTGTAAGTTTTTCCGAACGCGAAAGGGGTAGACCTATTTAGTTCAAATTGGACTTGCCTATCTCTTTTTCTAGACTTAGTATCTTGTGGACTGTGTAACATAGCCCGTGCACAAGTCTATATATTTATCTATTTTTTTTTTTGGTTTTACTAAGAACTCTTAAAAATCTTAAAAAGTTGCACTTGGTTTAAGGAAACAATTCGCCCACAAACAAAAAAATCAATAAAAAAAATATAACAAATTAATTCTATATATAAACAAAAACAATCGAAAATTAAATATTAAAAGAAATTTCCAAAAAAAAAAAAAAATATATATATGAATAAATAATCCTATATCAAAACAAATAAATAAATACCAAAAATAAATAACTAACTATCACTAATTGAAAAGCAAATAACGTTAAGTAATAATATTTATTTTATTTTATTTTATTTTTATTTTATTTATTTATTTATTTTGTCAGTTCCTATACAACAAGTTTTATCTTATATTTAAAGTATAGGAAAGTGGTGGTTATAAATTAAATTTAGGGATTACACATTAATACGAGTACATACACTTAAGCTATATTAACATAAGAAGTTTTTACTTAACAAGTACATTACAATTAAGAATTAAAATTCAGTGTTGTGCAAAAAAATCAAATAAAAAATGTTTAAAGCTATTTGCGTTGCTATTGAGTTGTTGAGTTTGGGGAAGAATATTCCAAAGACGAGCCGCGTGTATAAAGAAATGCCATTCAGACACATGAAGACGGTGTGAGGTAATTATAATCTTTCTTCCTCTAAGTGATCTGGCAAACCTAATCTTGTCCATAAGATATTGTGCAGCTTTTAAATAAATAATCTTATGCAGAAATAATAGAACGCGTATGTTAAGAAGATTATCAAAGGAAACACCGTAAAGTTTAGCGGAAAAATTAGAAACATGGTCATATCTTCTTAAGCCATACACATATCTAATTATGTTATTATATAAAACGTTTAATTTCCTTTTACTAATTGAGTCGCAGCTTGCGAAAAACTCACAGCCGTAAATTAAACCTGGAAGAAGATAAGATTTTGCAAGAAGTTTTCTTATCTCTAAGGGGGTATAATATTGTATCGGCCAAAGACACCTTAGCTTATTATAAATTTGGCCTACGAGTGTATTAACATGGTTTGTCCAGGTAAGTGTTTTATTAAATATTAATCCAAGGTTTTTTGTAGCATTAACGATGTCGATATTTTCCCCATTTATCAGAATGTTAACATCGACAACAGAATCGAGCGTTCTCTTTCGAATTATTAGGCACTTTGATTTATGGGGGTTTAAACAAAGACCAGTCGCTGTTGCCCAACGAAAAATTCTATCCAAATCATTATTAACCCTAGCAATATTTTCATCAATAGATTGAACTGGACTGCTCAAATATAACTGTACATCATCTGCATACATGTGGACTTTGCAATGCAAAAGCTGTTTTGGCAAATCGTTGGCATAAATTGAAAAAAGTAGCGGTCCTAGAATGGATCCTTGTGGCACACCTCTTGTTAAAGGTTGTAAAGATGAGTGCAAATTTAAAAAAAGATACAAATTGAAAACGGTTCGACAGATATGAAGACAAAAGACGTGTTGAATTGTTAGAGAACTTAAAGAAATGCCGAAGCTTTTTGCAAAGTGTACCATGGTCAACGGTGTCAAAGGCCTTTGAGTGGTCAAGAAGAATTAAGAAATTTAATTTACCTTCATCCAGTTCACGTCGTAAATTTTCGGAAACATCCAATAAGGCAGATACACAGCTATGGTTAGAGCGAAAACCTCATTGCTTTTCAGATAATAATTTATTTTCCCTGATATGTCCCGAGATTTGAATTTGTAGAATTTTTTCGAGCACCTTAGACAAGTAACACAAGATAGCTATTGGCCTAAATTCTGAATTGGTTTTCGGTATAGGTACTACCTTTGCACACTTCCATCTGTTCGGAAAGATGCTGGTCATTATGATGGTATTGAATAAATGTGTTATATATGACAAAAGTACTGGAAGTAATATCTGAATAAATTTTGGGTGCATATTGTCGCAGCCCACTGCATTTGACTTAATTAATTTAAAACATGAATAAACTTCAGATTGACTTACGCAAGAGAATTGAAAAACATTATTACCAATTTCAAAAGTGTTTAAATCTAAACTGGAAAAATTATAGAATCTTTCGTCAGCTGCTACAAATGGTATATTCATGAAGATACTATTTAGCTCTTCAGCATCTACTTGGTCGTTAATAAAATTCCGTGTACTACCAATACCAATTTCCCTGAATGTATTTCCATGTTTGCTTGGAACTAGCTGCAGAGCCAAAACGTCTTGAATAATACTCAGTTTTTGCAATTCTAATGGTCATATTCACTTTTTTTCTGGCGGCTTTAAATACTTCTTTCAACTCTGGAGTTCTGAAACGTTTCCACCTTAAGTAAGCAAGGTGCCGTTCATGAATTAGGAATTTTATATGAGAAGAAAACCAAGGTTTTGTACTAGCGGATGTATTTGTAGATTTAACTGGAACAGACGCTGAATACTGTTTTCCAGAAAAAACACTTGCTCATCTACAGATGACATGTAATACACCTGTTCCCAATCGAAATCTGATATATTTTCTTGTAGCAAACTACAGTTTATGTTCTTAAAGTCGCGAAAATAAATTTTTTTTGTGACAGAGGAACTCTAAAGTTGTATGTCAAAAATATTAAATCATGTTTCGAAAAACATGAGGCAGGCACCTGGTCATATAATAAAACGTTTAATATGTTGGAAACAAAGAAAATGTCAAGCAAAGTTCTATTGGTTGTAGTATGGTGTGTTGGGTTAACTGTATTGGTAGAAGTAAGTCCAAAAGATTGCATATTTTCATTTAATACAGATTCTAAAAGAAGATTCGAATTAAAGTCCCCAGCTATGATTACTTCGTTATATTCAACAGCAAGTGTTTCTAGCGCTGCAAAAAAATTTGTAAAAGGAATCATTTTATTTGCCCTATAGGCACAACCGACTAGAATTTTTTTACTATCAGAAATTATTTCTATAAAAATAAATTCCACGTTACGCTCATTAGATACTAAGTTTGTTGAAGACCTTAAACAAACTCTGCATGAAAAATTATCTTTGACAAAAATAGCTACTCCACCAGCATTTCCATTTCTATCCTCTCTAAATATCTTATAGCCACTCAGACAGATAAGTCTATCTGCAGTCGCAGATGAAAGCCAGGTTTCGGACACACAAACAATATCAACGCCAGAATTTTCAAAAACAAATCTAAATTCATCAAGTTTATTATTTAGGCTTTGGGCGTTGATATGCGCTAGAGTTAGTCCTCTTTTACATTTAGCTAGGATTCTAATTAGGTTCATAGTCGTGTCTTTAGAAATTCCTCCTACAGTAACTTTATTATCATCTGCCTCCATTCTCAACTAAATAATAAGAAAACCTAAAAGCAACGCAAGGAAAAAAATTCTTGACAAAGTCAAAAGTATGACATAGTAAATAAGTAAATATAAATTGAAGTGAATACTTAATAATAAAGAAAAGTATTACAGTAAAATAATAAAATTTCAAAAATATCAAGCATAGCTTAGGTACGAAAAAATTGCGTTAACTGATCAGCGAAATCAATTTTGATAGGATCATCACTATCGTATTTTTTCACGTATACAATTCCACGTTGTGTGTAGGCAGATTTAATGCACCTATTCTTTTTTAGTCCTAAAGCTGTTTTAAAAATACCGTGATTGTACGGAGTCAAATTCTCATTAATGTAGAACGGCATGTCACTATCAAATCCTGCATTGCACAAACGTAAATGTGTTTTGTGTTTACGCCGATAGCTAGCTGAATTTTTTAAAAACGAATTTTTCTCATATGGGGAGCTCATTTTGATAATAATTGGCGGATCACTCACATCACGCTTATTTGTAAAGTGCCTCACACGGAAAATAGCTTTGTGAGATGGCACTGATGTTTTTAACACGTCGCAAATATTTTTAAACATACGCGGTAAGTCTTCATTCTCATAATACGGTATGCCCGTTATCCTGATATCGGATGCAACTACGGAATTATCGTGTGCTAGGATTTTTAAATTTAAATTTTTTACATCATCTTTAAGTTCTTTAATTTCATTATTGTCTGACTCTAATTGTGTTATTCTTTCATTTAGCTGATGTATTTCCTTTTTCACGTTATTCATTATTTCATTTTTAAAATCACTAAGCTTTTGATCTATTTCACGTAGTAGGCAACTCTTATTGTCTTCAATCATTGTTTTTATTATTTTTGATCGTTCTTGCATATACTCTTTTTGTTTTGTAAATTTATTATCTAACCAACTCCATAAACGAGAACGTAGAGTTGGATCATTTGTAGTTGAGAATAAGAGTTCAGATATTTCAGTGTTGTCGTTTGAAAATTCATCACTTAATTCTGCTTCCCGCGCATTTCTCTTTTGCCGACGTGAGCTCATAATTGTTGGGATTTTAAAGATAAAAACAATTTTAAATTAGTTTGTGTGTATAATTTTGTTTAGTTATTGATTTGTTTCTTATTTTGTTTTGTTATGTTTTTTGCTTAACAAGAGTTGTTTATATTTTAGATAACTTTTATATTAGGTTTTTCTTTGAAAATGTTTTCGTTCTTACAAAAACTTAACACTATTATTTGTTTGCAATTTTGTTTTATATTATACAAGCTTTTTTATTTGTAATATTATATTTTTGCAATTATTTTGTTTAATTTATTGAGGAGCACAATCAGAACACGTCCGTTTGCATGAAGCAAAAGATATAAAGATATAAACTATTGAATAAATAAATAATTGAATAAACAACTAAAGAAATAATTATATAAAAAAATAGTTTAATAAATAAATAAAAAAATACAAAATTAAACAAATAACTAACATAAAAACAAACAAAACTAATAAATAATTATATGAACATATAAGTATACAATCGAATAAATAAATAAATTAATAAATAAATACATACATAACTAATTAATGAATAATAAAAAAAATAATTGAATCAATAAATGAGTAAAATTTAAAACAATCAAATAAATTAACTAATATAAAAAGAGAATAAATAATTATATGAATAGATAAATAAATAATCGATTAAAAAAAATGAAATGCAAAAATAAAATAGATGATTACTATAAGTAAATAAATACAGTAATTTCCGCTTAATTGAATTTCCAAAAATGCACGACTTTTGGTTCAATTAACCGGGTCACTCATTTAAGCGATACTCTTTTAATTGATTTACTGGCGCAATTAAAAGAACCCCGCTTAATTGTTTCACGGTCTCAATTAAGCGGAATCCTTTAACATACATATATTTAATCAAAAAAAAAAAAAAAAAACAAAAACAATTCATTTATTAAAGAAATAATATTAAAAAAAAAATAAAAAATAACACAACAAAAATAGAACCTGAAGTAACTTCACTAAAAATGACATCAATAAAACACGTTTGTATTTTACAACCATTTCATACTTAAATAGGTCTAAAAAAGTCTGTTATCGCACTCTGTATTTTTGATTTATAAAACTGCTCTATAATATGTTTTTCCATACCATCGAGTTCAATAGAAAAAAGATTAATTGGAAGGAAAAATTCGCGAAGAGTGTGAAGAGCGCTCAAAACATCTTTACTTGAGGGAGGATTACTGACAACCTCTTCATTGTCATCTTCTGAGGAAGAATCGTAAGTCAAGTCTTTGGAAATTTCGTTTACGATTTCCTCACCCGTAAGTTGTCCACAGCAAGGAAAGTCATTATCGCAGGAGACGTAATTTTCAAATTCTCGTTGTTGTTCCTCATCAAGATAGATTTCTAGGATATTGTCATCTATGCTATTACATTCAGAGGAACCTATAAACTTTGCCTAAAGAAAAAGTAAACGATCTAAACTACAAGTGTACTTACATATCGCCCCATAAGTACAACGTAGTCAGTATATGTAGTAGTATACGTGAACTGGTATTATGTAAAAAATATTTGATTGATTACTGTTTTAATGCACACAAATGCATTTCGCGAAGACAATTTTTTAACTTCTTTGTAACAAAGGAGCGATATGTTAATGAACAACAAATAAATAAACTTACCTTTTTAAAGCAATTGGCTATAGAAAAAGGTTTAACTAGCCACCAAGAATTCTTGATCACATGTAAAGCATTGAAGAGATTAAAGTTTTTAATGAAATCGGTTATAGTTTTTCCACTTTCTATTGCACTTATTTGTTTTCTTACAAGGTTTTGCCTGTAGTAGGATTTGAAGTGAATTATACCCTGATCTAACGGTTGTACTATGGACGTTGTATTAGGTGGTAAATAATGAAGATCAATGTTTGATAAGGTTACTGAAGTCCTATGAGAAGAAGCATTATCCACAAACAATATTATTTTACGACCTTTTCTTCCCATTTCTGCATCAAGGGAGAGCAAAATTTTACTCCATATATCTTGTGTTATCCAAGCTTTGTTCTGTGAGTAGTACTTGAGGGGCATAGTTTTATTTTTAAAGCACCGTGGATTTTTCGACTTGCCAATAGCGATGACTTCTTTGTAGTCTCCGGCTGCATTACACATAAAGAGCAACGTCAGACGTTCTTTAGAACTTTTATAGCCTCGTGATTGGTCACCTTTTTTACTTAAGGATGATTTCGGCAACGCTTTAAAAAATAAAGCGCTTTCGTCCGCATTAAAAATTTGTGATGGCTCATATTTTGAAACCAAATTTGGTAAAACCGTCTTAAAGAAGTAAAAAAAAAAATCATATTACGTGAAATAACGGCACCAGACTCCCGCATTTGGTTGAACCATGTTAACAAAGCACGTTCTACCTTAACGCATGCTCCGGTTCTTTCTCTTTTGGAAGACAATTTTTAAGTCTTTGCCCTTTCCATAACTGCATCACCATTTTTTAAAATTCTGTTAATTGTGGACTTAGAACAATTATATTTTGCACACAATTCTTGTCTGCTATATTTTTCAGCATCAGCTATAACATTTAACTTTTCCTTTAAACTTAAACTTTTATGTTTTCTTCCACTCATTTTCACTAAATGTTAGTTTTTGAATTTTGTAAACAAATAAAAAACACATATGGTTTAAAGAGTTGCCATATGTTTAAATAATATTTACAGTACCATATTGTAAAAAAAACTTCCAATTAAGCGAGTATTTTTGTATATGATTATTAAAAAAGCGATTATATGATAATTCAATTAAAGGGGAAACGCAATTAAGCGAAACTCAATTAAACGGGAATTTTTATATAAATCTTAAATGGAAAAATTTCATTGCTTCTTTTTTAAGTTTTTTAAGCGGGCAAATCAATTAAGCGGGATGCAGTTAAGCGGAAACTACTGTACAGAAAAAAACTAAAAAAACAAAAAATAAAAATAAAAATAAAAAATCACAAAATAAATATATATTTTTAATATAAAATTTAATTCAAAAATTGATAAAAAAAATATGTTTGTAAAATTTTTTTGCAGGTCTGGCATGAAGATAAGTTTTGGATATCGGAGAGGATTATTGATTCAACTTTGTGCATTTTATGTGACGTCAATCAAAAACAAACTAAAAAAAGGAAGTTCTTAAAGTGTTTCCCTAGTACATTCTTTTCCTTAGCCTTATGCCTAAAGATGAGATAAAAGGGATAATCATGGATGATCTCCGATACTTCAGTCACCTGGGTCAATCAAATCCTACTCCAAGCCGGCTATCAAAGATCTCCTCCAATGTTACACTCAGGTAAAAATAAACGGAAACTAACAAATTAACATAACACCACAGAAAATAACAACAATACAATTAGACTTACCACCACAAAGTTTTCTAAGATATTGTTATATTTTAAGGTTGAACAGGTCGAAATACTTGCTTTTTCATCAGCAAAATTTTACCTCCTCTGTACAACTATTTCAAGGGGTTTTGCTATTGGTCTCTTGCTATATATCCACTGAATTTGGGAAACTTATGGAATTCCCAGCTCTCCAAATTCACGTGTATATATATTTGTTCTCCGTTGCTGTGTAGTGTGTAGATCTTATACACTACGTTATCTGCATCACGCTTGGGCGCCATTTATGTTACGAACGTAGTGACCAGTGAGGTTTCCGACTAGCTTTTCTGACGGTAAACATATCCCAGCGGGTCCCAATCCTTCTCACTGGGTACGACGCACATAAAAAAAACTCAACAACAAAAAAAAACTCATTTACTTACTCAAAAAAAAAAAAAAAAAAACAAAATAGTACAAACACGTCAGCACAAAATACACATTTTTTTGGGCAGAAGTTATGCCTCAAACGCCCTCCCAACCGTGTCATAACAACAAACTCCACTTACACAATATCCTTTTTTTGTGATCCCATATCCTCTCTGACTCCTCTTTCCTTTACTTTACCTTCATGCCATTTCCTTTAATTTATTAAGCCATAAACATTATTAATTCCGAATTCATATCATTACAAACATATTCTTTAATTTAAAAATAAAACTTAACTCTAGCAAAAATATAATAAGACAACAAATGACTTAAATGCAAACTGAATGAAGCAAAAAAAAAATAGACTCAATATATTCTTTAAATACAGTAATACCAAAATTTTTTACTCGTTTTTATTTTTAGCGCACCAAAAAAAAAAAAAGCTTTAAAAACTATATTAATTTGCCTTATTATTTTTTTTCTTTTCAGTATCCAGGTCAACTACTTCTCTTTATATTTAAACAAAACTCATCCCTAACCTGAAGGAGCTCCCTAAGGCTAGTAAGCTGTTTCCTCAAATTTTTTGCAAAAAAAAAACTATTCATGGATCCTGAACTGACTAAATAAATAAAACAAATTAACAAAACAAATTTCCCTATAATCTTTAAGTTCCGGGATATTTTTACATATATTACTTACTACCTTCTACCGGTCTGTAGGGGAAAGTTCAAATGCATATATAAAAAACTTAATATAAAACAACTGCTTTTAGGCGCTTTATACAAAAAATATAATCACAAATAAAAATCAAAATAACTTAATCTATGCTAATTTTATTTTCTTAAATTCCTTTTTTTTCTATTTCCTTTTTTTATACCTTATTACTTATAATAAACTTTACTTTATATATATATATATGTTTTTTTTTCTCAATTTCAATAATTTTTTTTAATACTTTTTTTAAATATCTAAATATTGTTTTAATTAATTAATTTTTTTTTTTTTTGGAATTTTCGCCAATTACTTTCTTTTTTTTACGTTTCGTTTCGTTTCGTATAGGCGATGGACACATATATGCATCAATTATAAAATAGATATAATATAGATTAATATAGAAAACGGTTACCTGGCTAGAACAGTGTAGAACGTTATCAGCTCCGATCTGGACAAACATATTAATTCGTACTCCCACAATTTGATGAGACCATTCTTTGCTCTAATAACTTAGTCTTCAGAATTCCCAAAAACGTCACTACACTTTCTGATCTCTAGCCAGCTATAAACAAAAACACAATTTTTCTATACATATCACACAAGATTAAAAAAAAACTTTTTTCGTACGTTTTCTTCCTTTTCAAATTACTTATTTGCTTTCTTTCCCTTTATAGAAATAAACTTTCAGTTATCACACTTTCCAAAAAAAATCACAGATTCTGCCTGCTGCCACCAATTTTAACTAATATTTAATTTAACCTTTTTTTTAATTTATAATCAAAATTTCTTTTTACACTTTACTTTCCTCCGGCCCTTTAGTTGATGCAACCTTTTACCTTTTTCATCAGGTCTGAGAATTTGCCTTTTTATATATAGCCCAGCAACCAAACTAAAATTCCAATTTGAATTCAAACTTCTCTTAATTTCGAACAATTTTCCAAATTTTCCAAAAATCTCTTCCCGCCCAGTCGTCCATTTTTTCTTTCTTTTTGCCAGTTTTTGTTTCTAGAAACCTCTGCCTTCATTTTTAAGTTTTGGTAAATATTTTCCACTTGATGATTTGCTTATTTTTTATTTTACTTTACTATTACCCATCTTGCCTTTCCTCCAAACCTCCGCAATACTCCTAACTAAGCTAACTTTAGCCCTCAAAGCTTTCCCTTACACCAGGATTTCATATTAACAGCAAGGTAATTTTGCCATTCATAAAAATATTTTTAAATTTTCAAACGGTACACTTTTTCTCGCGGCGTTCTATAGCGTAATGAATGAAATATACAACCTTGTTTTTGTTACGTTCTGGCATTACCTTGTTCTGAACATTAAATATACTATACAGTTCTGGCAACTGTATCATGAGTGTCATAACAAAAAAAAAAAAAAAAAAAAAAAAAACACATACACACATACACCTACGACAAGAAGAAAACAAAACTGACAGCGGCATTATTAAAGCAAAAGAAACATGGTAAGTATGAAATATTATTTCTTATTTATTTTAAAAATCATGTAACTTTTTCCATACTCTATTTTCAGGTAAAACTTGTATAATTTTGGAAAAACGTGCCATTTACAATGAATGCAGTAATACAAAAATTAAAACAGGCAAACACACTACAAGAAACTGGATAAAAAAAATGTGTATAAAACATTGTTGTAATTGGTTGGTGGAAAACATACAAAAAAACATACGATCGACTATGGCAGACAAAAAAAAAAAAAAAACATTCCTAGTATACCGTGAGTGTAAAAAAAAACAAAACTACTAATTTCTGAAACTACTTATACATTATTTAAAGTTTTGCAACACAGAAAACAGACAAATATCAGCCGCACATATTAAGTGGCAAACTTTTTAAATTTTATATAATCGCTTAAAAATATAAGTTTAGTTTTTCGGTTATATCTCGGAAACTATTCCACGTGCACATATATTACTATATGCGATCGAAAGAGGATAAAAAAACGAAGCGATCGTAATGTAATTTGTTTCTTAAAAGACTACGAAAAAAATTATTAAGCGGAAATCGAAATAAAATATGTGCATATCCGTTTACCTAAACATAGATAATAATACACTGTATATTAATGTGCATAATTAAACATATATTAAGCCACCCACCAAAGTAATTTATTGGTAACATATTAAAATATATTTTAAGGCCTTAAAAACCAAATTCGTTTTTACCAAAATAATAATTTCACGAAAATGTAAATTTTGCAAAAAATTCTACTTGCAAGAAACAAATCAAGTTCACGGGCACGCTTTAAAATAAAAAAAGTATCCTACTGGGTGCAAAATGCAATTTTAAGCAAGAACTGTTAAGAGAAAAAAATGGCCGCAACCCTTGGTTTCGAAGTTGCGGACCTCCAAACTTTTTATATATAATATGGTATAATCGAGTATTTGATTATGGAATGGGGCAATAGCTGGTAGCTATGGCGAATCCGTTTATTTTCGCCGTTAACCCAATTGCAAACTACATATCATGATGAAACAATACTAGGTTATCTCGATAGCGAATTTATTGATTTTCGCCGAAACGTTAAGTGTCAAACTCCATATAAAAAAATTGATACACATTTTTGATATATGGATATTGACATTTCAGGTTTTGGCGAAAATTATTGAATTCGCCATTTGGACCACCTAGTATTGATTCGCCTTGCGTAGGAGAAAACAAACTCTGAGACACAGCAAACTTTTTTAACAGAGTTGTACAGAAAGGAATATTTTTGTTGTTCATATCAAAAATGTAAACAAAATTAAAAAAAAAATAAGAGTTTTTAGAAGCGGTCACAATTCGTCAATATTTAATGTATTGTTAAATAAAAATTAAAAAGATCTTAGCTTGCAGAATTTAATTTTAAGGTTGCCATTTTCGCAATTTTAAAATAAATAAAGTAAAAAAATTTTTTATAATGTTGTTATTTGACCTTTTTTTAATTATTATATTTTATTTAATTTATAAGCAATAGGTTATTTGTTTATTATATATATTTTCAATATTTCGCTACTCCATTGTGTAGCATCTTCAGGAAAACAAATATTTATTGAAACAATATAAAACAATAAAAAAAAGACCTATTGCTTATAAATTAAATAAAATATAAAATAAAAAAAGTTGCCTACTAGGTGAAAAATACAATTTTAAGCAAGAAATGTTAAGTTAAAAAAAAAATTTTTTATACATATATAATATGGTATAATAGATTATTTGATTATGGAATGGGGCAATAGCTGGTAGCTAAGGCGAATTCGATAATTTTCGCCGTTAGGCCAATTGCAAACTACATATAAATAATAAATAAAATCTTTATATGCTTTGAAAGTATACAAAGGCGAAATATGCGCTCGAAATAGTTTTTGAGTTATTAGCAAAAAGTGCGTATGTATTACTGCAACCATTAACGTGGCAACCATTAAATTTGATTCTAACAGCTTAGGACAATTTAGGTTCAATTGTTTATTCTAAGAAACATTAACAAATTGCTGTTAAAAATCACATCGAATAATGCACATTTTTTCTCATATTTTACTTTTATAGAGCATCTTGTACTAGTTTCTAATTGTTTAAAGTTTTCTGTTTAATAACTTTTTCAGAAAATAATTTATACCATGTTCTATTCGTATTATAGTCCCATATTAATTCCGGGTTGTGGGATATGTTTTCGCGAAACTGTTTTGTAGACTTATGTAGTTCATAAACGAACTAGTTTATTTAAACGATTCCATCGATTGAACTAAGTAAACTAGTTCATACTTTTGAGCAAAACTAGTTCATTTTTGAACTATATTTTGTATTTGAACTGCCAGACATGATAAACTAGAATCCATGTCTTTTTTTCTTGTTGACTATTTCCGACATGAAATTATTGCTGACACGCATTTAATTTAACACTCGTTATGGCAATGCTACAGTATTGCTGCTATCATATTTTAAAAAGAAAATTTCAACTAAAAGTGCTTTAAGCGAAAGAAAACGTTGAACTAAGACATATATTGAACTAAAGAGACCTTTGAACTAAATTTTGAACTAATTTATTTCCAACTTTGAACTAAATAGAGCGATCACTAAATTGAACTATATGGCACAAGTCTACTGTTTTGGAGCAAATAGTAATAAAATATTAGTTTAATATATTTGGAGGATTTTTCAAATTTTTTAAATCGTAGAATTTTTGCCTTTTAAAAATTTTTTTCAGAAAATAATTTATACCATGTTTTATTCATATTATTGTCCTCCGGGTAGTGGGATATGTGCGCGCGAAACCGTCTTGGGTTAATGAACAAAATACTAGTTTCCTAATAACATTTTTATTTATTCCAACGATTTTTCGTTGTTTTCCAACAATTGCTGTTTAATAACTTCTTTTAGAAATTTTTTCAGAGAGTAAGAGGTCTGATAAAGAAACCGTTATTTTCAAATTTCGTGATTTCGATTTTTTTCTGCTATGTTGGTTCACATGTCTGTTATATATGTATGTTGGAAACATCAGCCATTTTGGAGTATCAGTTTATTTTTGACAGATAAAGAGGTTAGTCCTTTTTTGGTGAGCACTTCGATTTTTTCGGTCTTGGGTCTTCTGAATGCTTCCATTAGCCATATACATATATTTCGTCACTAGTTATGACTTTTTTAAGGAAATATTAATATTATGTTAATAAACAAATAACCGTGAAAATTATTAATAAATAATGTACATTTTTGTCACAATTTGTTTTTATAAAGCACGTTGTACGCATACACTGAAAAAAAAGTATGCTCCATGTAACTCTTAAATAAGTTTACCAAAACAAAGAAGCAGTTTGCTTAAAAGTTTGTTTTCTTCTAGTCGATGAGTAATTTTAATTTTAACAGGTTTGTCCGCAACGCAATGAAACGTCTACGAAATTGTACATATTTATGAACAAACTAAATAAGGAAAATGAAACGCAACTTGTAGGTTTACGTAGGAGTAACAAGGCCTTTATAGCCTGTGCAGGCTGCCACGAAATTAAGTATTTTCAAACTGAAATTATGAAAGAAATCTGAAGTGTTTATATTGGGTTATTTGACACTTAAGTAACTTCAGAAACAGCTGTTCGTATTTATATTAGTATTATTTTATTCTTTTGCATTAATATCTTGTGCAAAATGGAAAAAAAAAACACTTTTTATTAATCAAATTGGAATCTATAAACAATAAAATATCAAAATATAAATTAACAATATTTAAGTTCTTGCAGTTTTTATAATCATCCATTAATGTTATTATACATACATGTTTGTACGAGGGCTGCTATATATATTTCTGGTCAGGCAACACTGAGTGCTGCCAAGTGCAGTCTGACATTTTCATTGGAAAGTTTGTCATTTTTAAGCATAATCGTACTCAAAACGTTTTGACGTACGACCATTATTTGTGTTGTTTACAGTGACTTGAAAAAATAAATATAGAAAAAAATGGAATTAACTCGTAAACATTTTCGTGCCATCATTTTTCACAACTTTCGACGTGGATTATCATGACAAGAGTGCATTGATGAACTTAAGTCTTTGTATGGCGATGAAGCACCATTCTATAGCACTGTGAAAAATTGGTATAATGAATTTAATCGTGGCCGAAGCTCGCTCAAAGACGAATTCCGTGAAGGTCGTCCAAAAACGGCTGTTGTGCCAGAGAACAATGATGCCGTGCGTGAACTCATCATGCAAAATCGACATGCGACATACCGGGAGATATATACATCCTTGGAAATTTCTTTCACCAGCATACATTCGATACTGCATGAACACCAGGCCGTAAAAAAGGTTTGTTCTCGTTGCATCCCGCACAATTTGAAAGTCGCTCAAAAAAAGGCTCGTGTCGGTTGTTGCAAAAATACGATTGCGGTGCTTCAAAAGACGTTTATAAGATCGTCACAGGTGACGAATCATGGATCTATGCGTATGAGCCCGAAACGAAACAACAATCGACCGTGAGGTTCTTCAAAGACGAGCAAAATCCGACGAAAGTTGTTCGTGGAAGAAGCACTTCAAAGCAAATGGTCGCCTGTTTCTTCAGCAAAACTGTTCATGTGGCGATTGTTCCGCTTGAGCAACGTAGGACGGTCACCTCTGAGTGGTACACCACAATTTGTTTGCCTGAAGTCATCGGAGAAATTCAAAAACCAACAAGAGAAAACTAATCATTGTTCACCATGACAATGCGAGCTCTCACACATCGGGTCAAACCAGAGCGTTTTTGACCGGCCAAAACGTCGAATTAATAGGTCATCCGCCGCACAGCCCTGACTTTGAACCTAATGACTTCTTATTGTTTCAAGAAAAAAGTGCGTAGTCAACGATTTTCGTCGTGTTCAAAAACCATGTTTTAGAGGTGTCTCAATCGGAGTGGAAAAAGTGCTTCGACAGCTCGTTTGAGCGCATGCAAAAGTGTATAAATCATGCTGGAGAATACTTTGAAAAACAATAAAACCATTTTTGATTATAAATATTCGCATTTTCACTATAAGGCTAGAAATATATATATAGCAGCCCTCGTATATATCAATGTATGTACATACGTGTATTCTTGTAAATAAGTTCATGGTTAACACAAAGTAGTGTTTTACAAAAAAACAGCGTTGTCTATCCTAATTTCAAGTTAATTTCGCTGTAATTTCGTGGCAGCCTGAACGGGCTATTAGATTGTTCTTACGATTTTTTCTAATTTAACAAATTTTGTTAAGTAATATCTTCTTATGCAAAAAGTTTTTGAAGAACAATAAACATTTATAATATAATAATGATTTATACATCTACCCTTTACTGATAGCTAAAAATTTGATATGTGCGTGCGAAAGAAATAAGAACAGTGAGCAAAAAAACTTTGTAGCAAGATTTCTCTTTAAATAGTCTTTCAAAAAATAACTAGCACTTCTCCTGATTCGATTTCTTTCTAAAAAATTTTGAAGCAATATTAAAAAAAAATAATTCTTAACATATTAACGATTTTCCAGAAGTTTTAACTGGATTTAACCGTTTCCACATACAAGTAGTTGCTTGCAAGTAGTGTATACGAATTATTAAGGAAAATTAATAAGATTGATGAAAATATATACAAATTTTTTAATGAAATAAGAAAAACATCCGAGATTAATTAATTTAAATAAATTGTAATAAATAAAGTAGTCACCAGACCTGTAAAGGCCACCTGTTATTAATTTGCCTTGAATTGTTTTGAATTTTTAAGCAAATTTGCTTCAAACAAATTCGCCAACCAATATACCACGATAGAAACGCTAATTTAAAAAGTATGTTAAATAAAGAAAAAAGTAATATAAGAATAATAATAATGAGGTATTTATGAAGTTATTCAAAAGACATCGGATATACTAAAATTATTTATTTTTTTGGTTGACACTCTATCAAAAATCTATATTATCAAAATCTATATTTTTTTATTATCTAACCTTTCTAACCTTTTGTGTCACCCGCTTAACATTGGACTTTAAGTCTTTAAATTTGCATTGGATTTTGTAAGAAGGAAATCAAATGAGAATTGTCGCGACTATCAATACATAATTTCAATGTAGCATTACATAGTTTATAACACAATCACACTCAAAGTAAGATAAATGTTATAAGTAGAATAACAACCGTGATAAAACGAAAAGTCATAGCGTTTAGAAAAATTTCTAAAAAGAAATTTGACAAATTCCTTCCCGTGCTATTTGACGTTTACGCGATTTGAGATTTGTATATGCTTTTACACTTTCTCATTGCACTTAAGTATTTGACAAATCTTAATGATCAGTATTGTAGTATGAAAAGGGCTTCACTAAATACAGCATTTATTTTTTTAATCTCCAAAAATCTAATTTCTAAAAAAATCTATTTTGCAAATTTTTTCAAAAATTAAGATTTTTTAGACGAATGATTTATCTATGAACAATTCGGGCACCACTGGTTCTATTCATTAAATTTTTGGCCTGGCAACACAAAATTAGTTGTTTAAATCTGCAGCCGTATACTGTAATCTCTTAGCTAATTTTCTATCTCGATCGCTAAAATGCTTAAAATAAATTTGGGCGAATATTTTTAGCGATGTCGCTAAATTTGTATTCTGTAACCCTAATCTCTTAGCTAAAATTTACTATTTTCGCCGTAGCTTATTTGCTAAAATAAGCCTATTCTTTTCCTTCTATTTTCAACAATGCTGTTAGAAAGAGACAAACTTATGAAGCTTGTTTTTGACATTTAATATTATTGTTACCTAACTTTATATTTTGTTTTCCGTATAAATGCTAAGCATTTCGCGCCAAAAATTATATATATATATATATATATATATATATATATATATATATATATATATATATATATATATATATATATATATATATATGTTGTAAAACGTTAAATATTTAAAATAATTTTGAATATATCAATCAAATTTGTTATATATTTCTTCGGATAATATTATATTTCATTATTTACGCATATTATTTTTTCAAGAAATCGCCAATGTTGATAATGTATAAAAAGCATCAAAATCTGGCAAAACTATAAATGGATTGTTTATTTTTTGTAAAATAAGTTCTGTTTTTGGAAATATTTTAGTGGCCATAATGTTATTGTGTTTTTTAAATAAATAATAACAATATAAAAGAAAAAATGTATTAAACAATATGAGTGGCTTTTACCGGCGAAATGTAACATACTCATTGAAAAAAGAGTGACAGAGGATGAGATAAATGATGATACACGTGCGAAAAAATAACAAACTTTTTCCAACAAACTTTTTTTTAGCTGAGAGCGAGAGAGAAAATAAATCACTCAATTGTGCAGAAAAATGAGCGTTTCTCATTTGCTTTGCAGATTATACTACCAGACCAAATAAATATTTTTTACAAGTGCTACCAAATTAATGAGAAGCTTAATATAATTGCATTTTATATTATATCATTATGACGAAATTATCTTGACTTAAACTAAAATCTCATATGTTTTATTAGGTTTTATTAAGAAGTTTTATTGTATATTCACTTTTGCTAAGAAAATTAACATTGTAGGAATCATTAGTGTGGATAAGATTTTTTGTCTTAAAAAATATTAATTTCCTGGAAACTACCAGAAACCAGAAAGGCTTATAGTGGAAAAGAAAATAAATTGAAAATTTATATTTTATTGCTCTATTGCTCTTTATAAAATAGGCATTTAAAAAATTTAATTAACTAGCTAAAGAAGTTTAAACTTTAAAATTTGTCGAAATTTGTAAGTGAACTTTTTTAATTATAGTTTTTTAATTTTTTATTTATTTATTCACATCATTCTGATATAAATGGCCAAAATAATAATATTACATAGGAAGTAAACCTGAGATAAATTCAATCAATAGCATGAAAAATGCTTGTCTGGTCTATTTTTTACTTTTTTGTATGTGAGTCCAAGTTTCAACAAAAAATATCTGCATTACAGAGAAAAAACGAGGAAGAATGTGGTAAGCTATTAACGATATAATACAATTTCACATATTAGTGCTGAATTAATCGCCAAGCACTTGAACAAAGACTTAAAATGTTTTAAGGTGGTTTTTTTAAGTCTTAGTTTTCTTGTAAATCTCTTAATTTTTGTGTTCTCTAATTATAATAAAATTCTGTTTCACTTTTCAATCAGTAAAACTTATTTTAAGAAACCTAAGCAAGAAACACTTAATTTAAAATAATACTAAGCAAATTATATATTGACGAACTTTTGTTTTAGTTGATGCTAAAAAAATTGAAATTACTTTATTTGACAGCGATAATCTTGCTTAAAGATTAGTCCTACTTAAAAAAAAATATAAATGTTAAAAATAACTTATTTAATGTATTTTGACGATTTTTTATAATTTTCTATTTCAACAAGATAGCTGGTAACACGTTAGATTAATATCTATGTTCTCTATCGCTCACAGGTAGGGCGCAATATATATTGAAAAATTAATGATTTGCTACTCAATTTTTTTCAGAAAGTGTTTTGTAAAATAACTCATAATAATTCGTTTTTCGTCAGCTGTTCGTGCATGCGAAATGTTTTTTGAGAAGTTAAAGACAAACTTATTTAATGCATTTTAACGATTTTTTCAGTTCTGCAAGATTAGCTTTCCAATGGTTTTATAAAATAACTCAATACTTTTGATTCGTTTTTCGTCCTTTGTACGCGTGTAGGCAAGAGCTTTTGAGAAATTAATGACAAATTTATTTAATACATTTTGATGATTTTTCTAAAATATTATTTTTGATAAAACTCTCATGTATTATTTTTAAAATACTTAATCAATCATTTAAAATATGAAAATCTTACATTAATTAAACGTTTATTAAGTAAGTTTAGTAGAATTAAAATAATTTTTAATGAAGTTTTAATTAATTATGCAAAACAAGAAAATAATTTTTTATACCTCAAAATCTTACCTGATTGCACTCAATGTTACTATTAACTAACCGTTCTGTCAAAAAGATAACTAAAAAACTATAAAAATTTATTACATATTAGTTAATAATATAAAGACCTTTTGATTTTATATATTTTATAGTTATATATTTATATATTTTATAGTTACAATTTTACAGAATAAATTTAATTTCATTTATGTAGTTTTCTTCTTCGCTTATGGACTGTATCTATAGGTATATTGAGAAATGCCTTCGTGACACCAAAACACGATCTAATACGAGTTGAAATAAAACAATAATCGCGTGTTGTATTTGTAGGAAGGTTCCCCAACATCCCGGGTGGTCCTGAAATAATGTTTCAGCAAATCGGTAGTTTGACAATTTTGACTATCGGCCTGGTCATCGTTCCTGTTGGAGTTTTAATTAATACAGCTCGTATTAGCCCGTCCTTTCCTGGGAAAGTTTCAATTACCCTAGCAGTAACCCACGTAGCTGGAGGAGCGTTGTCTTCTTTCACGATTACAAGGTCGTCTTTCAAGATGTTCGTTTGTACGTTCGCCCATTCTGGACGCTGTTGCAGCGAGGTAAGGTACTCTCGGCTCCACTTGAGCCAAAGACCTTGATACATGGACTGGATATTCTGCCAGTAGTCCAAGCGATTAATCTTGATAACTGTTACATCACCTTCTGGTAGCATCGTTGTAGGCCTGCCGATCAGGAAGTGGGCTGATGACAGGTAGCCAATATCTGTGTCTGGTGCGGCTCCAAGTGGCCTACAGTTTACCACGGCTTCCACCTGAGCCAACGGTGTGTGCATTTGTTCAAATGTGAGGGTAACTGCACCAATAACACGTCGTAAGTGAAGTTTTACAGAGCGTATTCCCGACTCCCATATGCCACCCCAGTGTGGTGAATAAGGCGGAATAAAATTCCATTGGATACTTTCCTTTGATAAGGATTCGGCAACCATTGTTTGATGTTTGTCAGAGTAAAGATGTGAGCGCATTTCGCCGAGCGTTCGACGGGCACCGACGAAGGTTTTGCCATTATCGCTGTATACTTGTGTACATTTGCCACGACGTGACATAAACCGGCGTAACACTGCCAGGAAACAATCGGTGGTCATATCAGAAACCAATTTGAGGTGGATCGCTGATGTGGTCATGCAAACAAAAAGACAAATGTAACCTTTAGAGGTTTTTGCGTTGCGCCCTCCATGATGTTTTAGTGTGAATGGACCTGCGTAATCGCACCCTGTGTTTTCAAATGGAAAAGCCTTTCGAACGCGTACTTTGGGTAGGTCGGCCATTTTTTGTTGAGTCAAATGCTTCGCATATCGAAAGCATTTCAGACATTGATGCGAAGGTTTTCGTATCATATTTCTGGCCCCAATGACACAGTATTTTTGACACACGATCACCATTAATGACGATACTCCTGGATGCAAATTTTTGACGTGTTCTTCATGCAGGATAAGCGATGTTATATGATGATTTTTTGGAATAATAATAGGGTGCTGGGTATCAAATGGAAATTCCGAATTGGCGATTCTTCCCCCGACACGTAATAATCCGTTTTCGTCTACAAACGGTGATAGTTGAGTCAATTTTCCATTGATGTCAATTTGGTCAAATCGAGGTTTTCCGTGCTTTTGTTTGTAAAACCCAATTTGCGCCATTCTCAGGCAAAGTACTTTTCCGTACTTGATCTCATCGAATGTCAAATTTTCAGCAGGAACTTTGATTTTGTGGACACGGAGGTTGATGAAACGTTGGACATAAGCTGCAATACGAGTGAGCTTGTACCAATTTGACATTTTCATGCATATAGGTTTCAAAGGATGAATAAAGCATTCCAAAACTTTACCTGTGGTGACTACGTTTGTTGAAAAGGGTTCCGGCGAAGATTTTATTTCTGCCAGAACGCTTTTAAGGTTTGACGTTTTTTTAATCTCGTCTTCAGGGCGATTTGAAATATCTAATCTTAAAAATGATGGACCTAACCACCAGATATCATGTTCAATAAGTTGATTTACCATCAGACCCCTAGAAGCACAGTCTGCCGAAGCAATGTTTCCAAAATCTCAGATGTTCGATTTCCGACGAATGTTTTTAGTTTGGCTGGCTGCAACGACAACCAAGACAGTACGACACTAGAATCGCACCATGCGTTAATGACGATTTCCTTATGTGTTAGTGAGTTAACAATCGTTTTAATTAAACGCGTGAGCAACAAGGCTCCACATAACTCTAACCGTGAAAGAGAAATTTGTTTGAGTGGAGCTACGCGTGTTTTTGATGCTACCAGATTAATGCAAATATTGCCTTCATTGTCTTTCATCTTGCAATATATAACAGCAGCGTAGGCCTTTATGGATGCTTCACCAAATCTGTGTAATTCGATCTTTGACTGTGAATTTGGAACATACCGTGGTATTTGTAAATTAAGTAGGTTTTCTAAGTCTTCTCTGTACCGCAACCAAAGCTTAGCTATATTTTCCGGCAGTGAATCATCCCAAGCCAAATTTTGCAGCCACAATTCTTGGAAAAGTATCTTGAATTTAACGACGATCGGTGAAATCAAGCCAAGTGGATCAAAAATTCTGGAGACGTCTGATATAATGGTACGTTTTGTAGTTAGCGTTGTCATCTCCATATTGACCTTATATCGAATGATGTCTTCTTGCGCATTCCAATATATGCCTAGAACTCTAGTGGTACCAACCTCAACGTTCCTCAGAAACCCCGGTGTTTCTTCATTAGATGAACAAATACTTTGGCAATTCGAAACCCATTTGCTCAATTCTAGCTTTGCTTTTGCGAGTAAGTCTATGAGTTCCGCACGTCTGCATAAAAGATCTTCTTTAGACGAGTCCCCTGTCAATACGTCATCAACATAAAAATCTTCCAGCAAAATTCTTGATGCAATTGGATGTGATTGAGCGTAATCCTTTGCTAATTGCTCCAGCACCCTTACTGCAAGGTAAGGAGCGGAGGCGGTGCCATACGTTACGGTACATAGATGAAAATCTTTGAGAATGTCATCGGGATTCTCCCTCCATAGAATCCCTTGGTAATTGCGGTGATCGTCTGCTACCCATATCTGACGAAATATCTTTACAATGTCCGCTGAGAACACATATTTGTGTAACCGAAACCTGAAACATACCGCAAATAAGTTGCGTTGAATTGCAGGACCAATATGTAGCTTATCATTTAAAGATACATTCCCGGCGTCTTGAAATGAACCGTCAAATTAGACACGTAATTTAGTCCCAACGATAGGATATTGTGGAAGATAAAATAGTCGCCCATTGGTAACCTCTATTTCCTCAGACGATAGTTCGCGCATATGTCCCAAACTGCGATAATCCTTCATAAATTTGCAATATTTTTTTTTGTAGAAAGTCTGCGTTCTGTTGATTTGAATCTCGCCAGCGCCCCTTGGTATGTGTTTTTAAACGTAGGATTCGCTTCCTTAAACGGTAGTTGCACAATATACCTTCCATCTGGATGCGTATCGTAAGTTTCTTGAAAATGCTTTTCTACAAGATTGTATTCCTCGGACTGGTTTTCTTGAATGCCAATCTCTTCAATTTCCCAAAAAGATTGCAGTGTTTTGTCAATCCGGGCGATTAATGATGGAGATGACTGCTGATTGTGAGTTGACGACATTACCGAGGTTACAACCCACCCAAATATTGTTAAAATAGCAATTGTGTTACCAGCGTGATCAAATAGCTTCTCCTGTGTAATGAAATCCCAAACATAATCTGCTCCAAGTAAAATGTCAATGGGAGACGACCGGTAATATGAGGGGTCCGCGAGATGAACCGTATCCAATCTCTTGCGGTCCATAGGAGCCACTGTGCTCCTTGGAAGTGAAGAAGTTATTCGGCCTAAAATGTGAACTGGTGCGCTTAATGTATGCGGCGAATTTCTTGACTTTATTTGAATGAAACAATGTCCACGTGTTGACTCTGACCTAATCGAAGAGATACCCGTAAGAGTAATTCTTGACTTTGTCCGCGGCCACCCCAATCGCTTGATGCAATCCTCTGTTATATATGACAATTCTGACGCTGTATCCAACAATAGGCGACAAGTTGTAACTTTTCCATGGCTGTTGCGAACATCTACCAAAGCTGTTGGTAAAATGTGAGAGAGATGCTTTTTGTAAATTCTAAGGTACGAGGTCTTGTCACTACAGTATTAAGTGAAACTGGCTGCAAACAATGAGGTTCAGCTGATGTACGCGGACGATCCTTTTGATCAAAATGCAACAACGTATGATGAAAACGGTTACAAACACGACACTTGTGTTGTGATTTACATCCAAGGACGGAATGTCCTTTTCGCATGCAATTATAACAAAGATTTTTCTTTTTAACTAAAGAATGACGTTTTTCAGTTGAAAGTGATTGAAAGTGAGGACATTTTTGAATATAATGTTCCGCAGAGCCACAATCAAAGCAGCCCTGTGAGGCATTCGTAGAAACAAATGACGTTGACGAATTGCGCTTAAAGTGTGTGGAGTTAGAATTCCCTTTTGCTCCCAGCTCTAACTGTTCACACCGTTGATCTAAAAACAAACAACAACAAACTAGCTAATGAAGGTTTTATGTCGTCGCGAGACCTTTCAAACCATTTTTGACGTGATTCGCTATCAAATTTACCCTGCAAATGTGAACTAGCCAATGATCGCACTCGTTACAGTCTATTGCGTTCAAACCCCTTACGACTTCATTTGAAGTGTCAGCAATTTTTCTTAATAAACTACTATTTTCCTCTTTCATTGATGGTAAACCCATAAACGTTTCAATATATGATGTTACTATATGACGCGGCCGGTCGAAACGTTCTTTTAGCCGCTCCCATGCTGTATTGTAAGAATCCTCAGACATTTGAATGTGCTTTATGAGGTTCGCTGCGTCATCTTTGACAAGTGATTTTAGATACTGAAATTTTTGAATAGCTGTCAAATTCGGTCTTAAATCGATTGCGCTAGTAAATAAATCTTTAAAAGCCGGCCACTCCTTGTAGTTGCCTGAAAACGTTTCTATTCTAATTTTCGGCAAATCATCATTACGCGATGTAGATGGTGTATCCAAATGCTGTAACAACGTTGAATGTTGTTCAGCTAAACGTGAAAATATGTCCAAATGTGGATCTATAGTTGATTCTGTATGGTTTAAAGATTTTAATATACGTTTCAAACACGCAACGGAACCTTAATATTTTTCTTCATACTTAAAAATTTCGTTCTCTGGATCTACGAAGCCGGCCTCCTCTTCAAAATTGTACAATTCGCCTGTAAGAAATTGTAGCTCTTTCCATGCAGACTCTAAACGGTTAAGCCGCGCTTCAATATGCTCAGCATCCAACTCCCCCGAAGGATTTTGTATGAATGTATACGCTCTTGAAATTGCCCCTTTTTCCAGGCGGCGTTTTGATTGTATAGCCTTCATTTAAATTGATTGTTTAATTAAAGAAGGAAAGAAAAATGTACTTACAGTTGATTATTAATTTTGTTCGTCGCTTGCCGTCTGTATCTTAACGCTTGTAGTTACCGTAACTTTTAACCTATATTTTAAATTCAAATCTTTATGCAGCAGCCTTTACTTTCATTGTACACATATGCAGCAGCAGTTTTCAATATAAATAGTATTATTAACACACGCGCAGCGGCAGTTTTTTGTTAATAAACTATACACGCAAACGCAGCAGCAGTTGCTTTGGTTATTATAAACACGCGCAGCGGCAGATTTTTTTTTAACTATACACGCACGCAGCAGCAGTTTTTTTTGCCCTTTCAGTAAAATATTTATTTCTGTTGTTATTAACGACCACTACACGACTGTTTTATTTGTCAGCTCTTGTGCGTAGGCAATTGTACATTTTTTCTTTACCATGAGTATAAACTTAAATAGAATATTATGTTTTCTGACTATTTCTTATGCACACCTCGTACGAGTTAATCAATGACAGCGAATGCGCGACCGTTAGTTATTTTTCGTTTATGTCGTTTCAACTTTTATTATTTTTGTGGAATTTACAACACCAACCAAGCACTATTTTGTTGTTTTTATAATTTTTAAACATCCCTCTTTTCCACTTGTTGCGTTTTATTCTACTACAAACGGAAATGCTATGTACACTTTGGTATGTTTAATTGTATAGAGAATTATAAGCCTTTTTATTTTAATTTAAAATTAGCTACTGTTAAATTCACTCTTTGCAAATTGTTAATGATCTTTTGTAATTTGTTAATTCACTTTTGTTAATTACGTCCAAGGAGCTTATCGTCCACTGGAGCTTCCAATTAACACCACGATTACACTGAGTTATAAATCTGGCTCGAAGGACCAATTTTTATAGTTAATAATATAAAGACCTTTTGATTTTATATATTTTATAGTTATATATTTATATATATAGTTACAATTTCACAGAATAAATTTAATTTCTTTTATGTAGTTTTCTTCTTCGCTTATGGACTGTATCTATATGATACAGAAATGCCTTCGTGCCACCAAAAAACGATCTAATACGAGTTGAAATAAAACAATAATCGCGTGTTGTATTTATAGGAAGGTTTCCCAACACATATTAAACACTTTTCCACACCAATTTTTCCAAAATAAAATTTGTTGGCGATACTTAAATAAACAATAAACACATAATTTATTTTAATTATTATTAAAGATTTTTAACATTACTAACAACTTACGTGATTTTTCTCAATATAAATGTATGAAAAATGTTCAGTCTGGCCTACCTTTTTTTTGTACTAAAAACAAAAACGAGATCTGGCAGCTCTACAGTATACAAGATCAATATTGGATAGAAAACGTCTCCGGCTTGCTGGACGAAATTATCATCAGTGTACGAAAAAAAAATAAGTGACAAGGAGAAAGAAGTTCTAGCTTTGCATAGCGTTTTACTGTCAGATGGTCAACAAATACAGGTAAATTTTAGTATTTATTTAACGAAATAAAAATTGTTTTTCGTTAATGCGTAACCAATTTCGTAACGTTTTAGTCACTTTTGGATTCACCCATACGTTTGGACTTACGCCAGTTGTTAAAAATGTTGACGAAATTATGCAAACAAAGCACAAAAACTGAATCTGAAAAAATATGCCAGAACCTTAAGAATCTACAACAATCTCTAAAATTATTTCAATTAAAACTAAACGAGCTACAAGCTCGTAAAATTTGCCATAACAATTAATAAGTAAGCTATGTAACATTGATTACTTTCAAAAGGTTTTGTTTCTTATTGCAGGTTAAATATGTAACATCCAGGCAACCAACCCTTTTAGTTGTCACCCGGTTTAGTCAGTAGTAATTAAAACATATTCGATTCGCTTCGCATTCGTTATTAACAAGAAAATGGCGTAGATGATGACATTGATTATAATGATGATGAGAAAGATCCAGTGGAAGTAGACATAAAAGGCGGAGTTGTGTTGCTGTGTTATGGTTGGGGACATATTTTTGGTGTATGTGTGTGGTTGAACAGTGCAGTATGCCTCTTAATTTTTTTCACTACCAAAGAACTTTCAGCAGCTCACAATTTAAAATACAAATTTATTATTTCGGTATGTTTTTTTTAATTCTTATTAACCAAAAAAAAAAAGAAGTTTTTTAATAATTTTCAATAAAATTTTTTACGTTTACCCACCATTATTGCTTAATTTAAACATTATTTTAATTTAACAATTATATTACCAATGTTGAGAATGCAAAAAAAATTTTTTTAATTTATTTTGGAAGATTATTTTTTTTTTTGTTATACTTTTTTGTTCAACTTTATTTTATGTTTTCTTTGACCTATAGGACCCACACCCTAAAATTCTTAAAAAATCTAAGAACGCAGTTTAATAGCCCGTAGTCTTGACTATATTTTGCCATCATTATTTTTTCCCGGACCAGTTTTTGTTTCATACGACATAGTCAAATTACTTTTTTTACATAAGTCACTCAACCCACTTTTTGACTTATAGGACCCACAGCCTGAAATTCGCAAAAAATCTTTAAACGCGGTTTAATAGCCCATAGTCTTGACTACATTTTGCCATCATTACTTTTTCCCAGACCAGTTCTTGTGCCATACGACATAGTCAAATTACTTTTTTCACATAAGTCATTCAACCCACTTTTTGGCCCCTAGAACCCAAACCCTAAAATTCGCAAAAAATCTTTAAACGCATTTTTATAGCCCGTAGTCTTGACTATATTTTGCCATCATTACTTTTTCCCAGACCAGTTTTTGTTCCATACGACATAGTCAAATTACTTTTTTCACATAAGTCACTCAACCCACTTTTTGGCCCCTAGGACCCACACTCTAAAATTCGCAAATAATCTTCAAATGCAGTTTAATAGCCCGTAGTCTTGACTACATATTGTCATCATTACTTTTTCCCAGACCAGTTTTTGTTCCATACGACATAGTCAAATTACTTTTTTCACATAAGTCACTCAACGCACTTTTTAGCCCCTAGGACCCACACTCTAAAATTCGAAAAGAATCTTCAAACGCAGTTTAATAGCCCGTAGTCTTGACTACATTTTGCCATCATTACTTTTTCCCAGACCAGTTTTTGTTCCATACGACATAGTCAAAGTACTTTTTTCACATAAGTCACTCAACCCACTTTTTGGCCCCTAGGACCCACACCCTAAAATTCGCAAAAAAACTTTAAACGCAGTTTAATATCCCGTAGTCTTGACTACATTTTGCCATCATTACTTTTTCCCAGACCAGTTTTTGTTCCATACGACATAGTCAAATTACATTTTCACATAAGTCACTCAACCCACTTTTTGGCCCCTAGGACCCACACCCTAAAATTCGCAAAAAATCTTTAAACGCAGTTTATTAGCCCGTAGTCTTGACTACATTTTGCCATCATTACTTTTTCCCAGACCAGTTTTTGTTCCATACGACATAGTCAAATTTCTTTCTTCACATAAGATACTCAACCCACTTTTTGGCCCCTAGGACCCACACCCTAAAATTCGCAAAAAAATCTTTAAACGCAGTTTAATAGCCCGTAATCTTGACTACATTTTGCCATCATTACTTTTTCCCAGACCAGTTTTTGTTCCATACGACATAGTCAAATTACTTTTTTCACATAAGACACTCAACCCACTTTTTGGCCCCTAGGACCCACACCCTAAAATTCGCAAAAAATCTTTAAGCGCAGTTTAATAGCCCGTAGTCTTGACTACATTTTGCCATCATTACTTTTTCCCAGACCAGTTTTTGTTCCATACGACATAGTCAAATTACTTTTTCATATAAGTCACTCAACCCGCTTTTTGACCCTAGGACCCACACCCTAAAATTCGCAAAGAATCTTCAAACGCAGTTAAATAGCCCGTAGTCTTGAATACATTTTGCCATCATTACTTTTTCCCAGACCAGTTTTTGTTCCATACGACATAGTCAAATTACTTTTTTCACATAAGACACTCAACCCACTTTTTGGCCCCTAGGACCCACACCCTAAAATTCGCAAAAAATTTTTAAACGCAGTTTAATAGCCCGTAATCTTGACTACATTTTGCCATCATTACTTTTTCCCAGACCAGTTTTTGTTCAATACGACATATTGAAATTACTTTTTTCACATAAGACACTCAACCCACTTTTTGGCCCCTAGGACCCACACCCTAAAATTCGCAAAAAATCTTTAAGCGCAGTTTAATAGCCCGTAGTCTTGACTACATTTTGCCATCATTACTTTTTCCCAGACCAGTTTTTGTTTCATACGACATAGTCAAATTACTTTTTTCACATAAGACACTCAAACCACTTTTTGAACTATAGGACCCACACCCTAAAATTCGCAAAAAATCTTTAACCTATGCAAAATACTGTTTTCATATAAGTCACTCAATCCACTTTTTGACCTATAGGACCCACACTCTATAATCCATAATTCATAATCTACTACAATAAATTTTCAAAATCGATTGAAACCTTCTTTTTTTGAAAACGGTTAATAAGAAAATCAAACAAAAACAACAATAACAAACAATAACAAAAGTATTAAAAGAAAATTAATTTTATTTAAACAAATAAGAAATCAAGGATACTTACATAAAAACAACAAAAATAACAATTACTAATCTATACAGTCCATTTTAATTAAACAAAATTAAATTAATTTATAACAAAACAAAAAATTAAGTTTAACAAAAAAGTATAACAAAAAAACAAAACTAAATTAAATTATAACAAAACAAAATATAAACTAAAGTTTAACAAAAAAGTATAACAAAAAGCAAAATTAAATTTATTTATAACAAAACAAAACATAAACTAAAGTTTAACAAAAACACAAAATAAAATTAATTTATAACAAAAGAAAACATAAAATAAAGTTTAACAAAAAAGTATAACAAAAAAAAAATAGAACTAATAAAACAAACAAAAATTATTATTAATTTGTATAATGATTTGCAGTTAGTTTCAAAGTGAATTTTAATCAATTCAATTCAAATGAGTAATGAATGAATCGCTTATTATTTTTTATAATTCATTTGAATTAGTTCCAAAGCAATTAAATGAAACGAAATTTATTAAATTAAAACATCTTGATTATGAACGAAAATGAAATTAAAGCTTATTATCTTATGAAGATACGTTATAGAGTTAAAATAATAATTAAATAAAATACTAATTTATTTATTTTATTGGAAAAAAATTTCTTCAATATAATTAATTTTCTAAGAATAATTTTTTTTACGAAAAGTCTCTAAAATTAAAAAAATGTACAAAAATCTTTAATTTTCAAATTTCCTTCTGCACTTGTTTTGCCTGTATGATGCTTTTACACTTGTGTTAATTACGTTCATTGTATAAATTAAAATAAAATAAATAGTTTTAAAATTTATGCAGCACTATGTGCTTATTGAAAGTATAGAATTCAATTGTTAATTAGTTTTACAATCTTAATATTTTATAGCACAGCCTGAGAACCATATGTGCCGACTCTGCTTATTAAGGTTTGCGCGTGTAGCGCAATTTTATTAAGCAATGCCAAAGTAAAAAATAAGATGAACGACGCTGTGGTCAGCAATATTTTAGTTATTTTATTGAGAAGTGTATGTTGTGTTAACTTATACGAGTTGTTATTTGTGTGTTATTTTTACGCAAACAACTGCAATGGGGTATATCAAATTAAAAACGAAATGCAAAAATTCAAATGGCATAAAAAATTAAAATAAAAAAAAAATGCAATCTGAAAATCTGTACTCAGTTTCAGTTAATCACTTGTTGTTTGGTAACTGTCAATTTAAACAAATAAAGTTTCCTTGACGGTTTGCATTAAAAATTTAAAAATTCTTTCGTGTTTAAAATAGCTTCAATCAAAGTTGTTGTTCATACTAACAGGAATATAAGTTGTTATCAATAATCTTCCAAAATAAGTTAGAATAATTTTTTGTTGCATTCTCAATGTTTTGTTGTTAATATAATTGTTAAATTAAAATAATGTTTAAATTAAGCAATAATGGTGGGTAAACGTAAAAAATTTTATTGAAAATTATTAAAGAACTTCTTTTTTTTTTGGTTAGTAAGAGTTAAAAAAAACAAACCGAAATAATAAATTTGTATTTTAAATTGTATGCTGCTGAAAGTTCTTCGGTAGTGAAAAAAATTAAAAGGCATACTGCACTGTTCAACCACACACATGCACTTATATAAATAAAAGCATATATGTTTGTAGAAGAACGTTCAAAAATAATAATATGACATACATATTTTACTGACAAATGGTCAATAAGTTCATTAAATATCGATTTTAAACTTTCTTTATAGGTCAGGGTGATGCCACACTTCTTGAAAAACCACAAGCTTATTTGAACGGCGTTCACTTTTTTAGGGTTGGCATCGATGTGCTTTGCATTGATTAACAACTCTGTAAAAAAAAAAAAAAAAAAAAAAACACATTACAATTTATTTCTTACTCGGAGTTGCAAAAAAACGGAATATTTGGTTGAGATTAATATTCATATTATTATTTTTGAAAGTTCTTCTACAAACATATATGCTTTTATTTATATAAGTGTATGTAAGATTTTAAAACATTGTTTAGCACAGTTTAGACGTTAATTATATTAATATATTATACAGTAATATAAATATAATAAAGTATTAATGCTTGTTGGACTGTGGGATTAAAAAAGAATAAACTAAAATACGAAAAGCAATTCTCAATAGCATCAAATTTGAAATCTTATTAGTGAAATTACTTAAATTTTACTTAAAAAAAATTTTTTTTACTTAAATTTTAAAGCTTTAAGTTTTAAAAGTTCAAAAATGGGAAAAAATGTTTTAAATTTAAAAATACATTTCACATATTTAATTTCGAATTTGTTGCGTTAATTTACTATTTCTTGTGTATTAGGGTACTTTTCGCCTACGTTACCGCCTAGTAATTTATTCGCCTTGTATTAGACTAACTGTAGCAACAGCAACAATAAAATACAAGTTGGTACCAAGGCGTATCCCTAAATGTCAAACTGCATTCATAAAAAATCTGTAATTTTTTTATATGATGTTTGACGTTTAGCGTCTACGATGAAAATTAATTAATTCGCTATCGCGACCATCTAGTATTATTTCGCCATTACTGGTACCATAGCCGAATTCATTATTTTTTGCTGGTAAACTTATTGTCAAACACCATATATAAAAATCTGTATTATATGTTTTATATATGGAGTTTAACAGTAATGTAACCGGCGAAAAGAAGGAATTCGCATACGCTTTGGTCTAATAAAAACTATCAGCTAGGTGGTAGAGCAGGCAAATTTATTCGTTTTCGCCGGTAGATTAAATGACGAGTTATGCACATACATATGTAAAAAATCTGACATTTGAAAAGAAATCAATCTCTGAGAAAATTGAAATTTTCAAGTCTCTTGAAAACCTACTTTTTTAAACTTGCTGGACTGCAGCAAATGGAATATGTAGGAGGAAGTATTGAGAATGCATTTTGAATTATTTTTTTATCAAAAGCTTCAAAGTGATTACACGCGCACTTTTCGCAACGCCTGCAAGCGATAAAGGACAAAAACAGAAATCACACGGGCTTCCAGTTATTTTCTGAGAAACTTTCTGGAAAAGCTAAAAGGTACCAAGCTTTTGGAAACTAAAAAAAAATCGTCGAAATATTACTCAGAAATTTATAAATATTTACGGTTTTATATATATAAAATCTAAATGTAAATATGATTATGTATATTATATCTAAATCTAGATATAACTGCATGTTTATCTAAGTATTTGCTATTGCTGAATTTTTGCCTTTTGCGTGTAATACTTTTGCAACTTTATTTTAAATATTTTTTTTGTTTACGTTATACTGCTTTGGAGTAAAATTTAAATAAATTTCATCATTCATTAAATACGTTATTTATTCAGTTTTATTTATGTAAGTCCTTTATATTTATTTAAAACGGGTCTTGAAATTTTAGCATATTTTTAGGTTCCTTCAAAGCGAATTATTATTTCTCTATTCTTCTATTAAGACAAATTGAAACTTATAAAGTTAGTTTTTCGGTAATATCTCGAAAACTGTGTCGCCTGCACGTATTCCGCTATATACGATTGATAGAGGATTAAATCGCGAATCAATGGTGGTATATCTTGTTTCTTAAAAGACTGTATGATATATTCAATAGAGAACGAATTAAACGTGTCATAAGTAAATTCCTGCAAAAAACTTTCTAAAAAAAAGTTATTAAACAGATAACTTTCGAAGGTTACGAAAAATTGTTTAAAGATATAGTTCAAGGCGAATCTATTAAAAGATGGGAGTAATGGCGAGTTCACTATTTTTTCCAGGTAGCCTAACTGCCAAACTCCATATATACAAAATCTGTATACAGTTTTTTATATGTAGTTTGACAATTGGGCTAACGGCGAAAATTAACGAATTCACAATAGCTACCAGCTTATAACTGATTCGCCCTGATATAATTCGTAGCAGTATAACATATTTATGCATGCATAATACATATTTATCATGCTATTGTTAGGTTGTTTTTTTCAATAAAACACAAATCTGAATTTATTTTTTTATTATCAACTTTTGACAGAACTTGCAACTTAAACCTCAAGGTGAATTTATAAAAAAAACCGCCCGGGCAACTAACACCCAACGATTATTTCACCCAAGGCGAATAAATTATAAGGTGGTAGTGATGGCGAATTCGATAGTTTTCGCCGTAAGCCCGAATTTCAAACTACATATAAAAATAATTTTATACAGATTATTTATATATGGAGTTTGACGGTTAAACTACCGGCGAAAATCAATGAATTCGCCATCGCTACCACCTTATAATTGATTCGCCTGGATTTCACCATGCATCAGTGGCCGTATTCTGTAAGTGGCTTAAGCTTAATCTCCATTGCTAAAAATATCTGAAATCGATTTTTAGCTACAAATGCAATTCTGTAACGAGCACTGCTAAAATTGGCTATCTCTTAATAATTAAATTCGCCGTATTTTTAGCGTGTTAGCTGTTATTTCACTCCTAAATGCTTAATTTTTAGCAATAAGTATTTTGTGCTGCTAAAAATTAATTTAAATTTTGTTGAGAGTTTACCATAGAGGAAGTAAGGAAAATAGTAACAATTAACTGCTATAATATATTTCTTTTTCTCATCTAGCCTTAAGTAATTCATTGAAATGTTCATTTCTCGTAATAAAATTGTTTTGTTTTTACCTTTATGCTTTTTGTGTTTACTCATTGGCCTTAGCGTTTTAAAAAATATTAAGTAAATTTTACATTTAGAACATTTTTTAATTTAATTTATTATTTATTTTAATTTATTTTTCAATGAGTATGTTACATTTTGCCGGTAAAAGCCACTCATATTGTTTAATAAATTATTCTCTTTTATATTGTAATTATTTATGAAAAAAAACAATAACAATATGACCACTAAAATATTTCCAAAAACACAAATTATTTTACAAAAAAAACAAGGCATTTAAGTTTTGCCAGATTTTGATGCTTTTTATACAATATCAACATTGGCGATTTCTTGAAAATATAATATGCGTAAATAATGAACTATATTATTATCCGAACAAATATATAACAAAATAAAATAAATTTTTATTAATATATTCAAAATTATTTTAAATATTTAACATTTTACAACATATACATATATATATATATACATACATATATATATATATATATATATATATATATATATATATATATATATATATATATATATATATATATATATTTTATTTTTTTTTGGCGCGAAATGCTTAACATTTATATGGAAAACAAAATATAAAGTCAGGTAACAATAATATTAAATGTCAAAAACAAGCTTCATAAGTTTGTCTCTTTCTAACAGCATTATTGAAAATAGAAGAAAAAGAATAGGCTTATTTTAGCAAATTAGCTACGGCGAAAATAGTAAATTTTAGCTAACGGTCCACCCTAAATACGAGCGTAAGACGTTATTAAACAAAAATTCTCATGCCCATACAAAATGTATGAGACCAACCCAAATAGCGCGACGCTAACGTTGGACAATTGAAAAATCCAATTTTGACTGCGCGTAAAAAGTGAAGTTGGCTTTAAAAGAAGTGTTGTTATTGATTTTTTTGTGGTATATACAAAAGTATTTCCAACAGAAATGACATTACAGCTACTTTAAGGTCAATTTCGCGATTTTATCTTTCTTAATTATTTTAATTTTGTGGTTTTTACTAAATAAGATAAGTAAACAATACTGTTCGTTTCACAACGTTGGCGCTCTTATTTAAGTTACTCATTACAGCGTAAAAAATAGATGCAAAATTACGTCGTGCCTAACGCCTGTATTTAGGGTGGACTGTAAGAGATTAGAGTTACAGAATACAAATTTAGAGACATCGCTAAAATATTCGCCCAAACTTATTTTAAGCATTTTAGCGAATGAGATAGAAAATTAGCTAAGAGAATTACAGAATACGGCTGCAGATTTAAACAACTAATTTTGTGTTGCCAGGCCAACAATTTAATGAATAGAACCAGTGGTGCCAGAATTGTTCATAGAAAAATCATTCGTCTAAACAATCTTATTTTTTTAAAAAATTTGCAAAATTTTTTTACTTGATTACGTGTTGTTAGTTTGTTACTATAAATACAGAATCCTACTGTAAATTATTAAAAATAGATTTTTTTAGAAATCTGAATTTTGGAGAATAAAAAGTGAATGCTGTAATCACTGAAGCCCTTTTCATACTACAATACTGATCATCAAGATTTGTCAAATACTTAATTGCAATGAGAAAGTGTAAAAGCATATACAAATCTCAAATAGCATAAACGCATATGTAAACTTCAAATAGACACCATCCTAACGGACAAAACTACCTGTACCCACCACTATCTACGCAACAAACACGTTACACTATCCAACCAGTACTAATCAAAACGCGGCTTGAAAATGATGTCTTTACATCGAAAGCGCTCGCCAATCGTACTAAATAAACAGCCAGTGACGACGGTCTTCACCGAAAGGTATGACAACAGAACGCTGTTTTTGCGTAAAACACTACTCTGCGTGTAACCATGAACTTATTTACAAGAATAAACGTATGCACATACATTGATATATACAAACATGTATGTATAATAACATTAATGGAGGATTATAAAAACTGCAAGAACTTAAATAATGTTAATTTATTTTTTGATATTTTATTGTTTATAGATTCCAATTTGATTAATAAAAAGTGGGTTTTCTTTCCATTTTGCACAAAATATTAATGCAAAAGAATAAAATAATACTAATACAAAGACGAACAGATATTTCTAAAGTTAACTTAAGTGTCAAATAACCCAATATAAACACTTCAGATTTCGTTCGTAACATCAGTTTGAAATATCTTAATTTCGTGGCAGTCTGCACGGGCTATAAAGGCCTCGTTACTCCTACGTAAACCTACACGTTGCGTTTCATTTTCCTTACCTAGTTTGTGCATAAATAGGTACAATTTCGTAGACGTGACATTGCGTTGCGGACAAACCTGTTAAAATTAAAATTACTCATCGACTAGAAGAAAACAAACTTTTAACCAAACTGCTTCTTTGTTTTGGCAAACTTATTTAAGAGTTGCATGGAGCATACTTTTTTTGAGTGTATGCGTACAACGTGCTCTATAAAAACAAATTGTGACAAAAATTTTCATTATACAATAATAATTTGTTTATTAACATAATACTAATATTTCCTTAAAAAGGTCATAACTAGTGACGAATTATAGGTATATGGCTAATGGAAGCATTCAGAAGACCCAAGACCGAAAAAATCGAAGTGCACACCAAAAAACGACTAACCTCTTTATCTGTCAAAAATAAACTGATACTCCAAAATGGCTGATGTTTCCAACATACATATATAACAGACATGTGTACCAACATAACAGAAAAAAAATCGAAATCACGAAGTTTAAAAATAACGGTTTCTTTATCAAACCTCGTACTCTCTAAAAAAATTTTTAAAAGAAGTTATTAAACAGCAATTGTTGGAAAAAAACGAAAAATCGTTGGAATATTTGAAAATATTATTAGGAAACTAGTATTTTGTTCATTAACCCAAGACGGTTTTGAGCGCACATATCCCACTACCCGGAGGACAATAATATGAATAAAAGATGGCATAAATTATTTTCTGAAAAAAAATTATTAAAAGGCAAAAATTCTACTTGCAATACAAAATTTCAAATTTCATTTAAAACTGAAAATGCACAAACATTAAATTACCACTATCAACAATTAAAAAGTTTTCTAAAAAACCACATATTTGCAAAAAAAAATAACACACTACACATTACACTAATGATTCATTTTTCACCAAAAATTTAAATTTATGCATACAATTTTATTTTTGCAAAAAATTTTATTTGCAGGAAACAAATGAAGTTTACGGGCACTGCTCCAAAATAAAAAAGTTGCCTAGTTGGTGCAAAATGTAATTCTAAGCAAAAAATATTAAGTGAAAAAATTAGCGGCAACCCTTAATTTCGGAGTTACGGATCTCCGAAGTTTTTATATGTAATATGGTATATATCGAGAATTTGATTGCGGAATGGGACAATATGGATATCATTGAAAAGGGAATTTAGGAGCCTATTTAATGAAGCAGGAAACATTGAAATAAATAATCAAAAGCTGTTAAAAAAGAAACAATTTTGTCCTTTATTAACGTAGCTTTCCTAAATTAATTAAGTTATTCGAAATACTTGATGAAAAAAAATATGTATAAAAGGGATGTAAAATGAATTTTAAGCAAAATATGGAAAAAACCTTCGTTTCCAAATTACGGAGCACTAAATTTTTCATGCATAACGTATTTTATGGTGGTATGAGAAAATATGGATATCATTGGAGAAGTGATAACGTTTGATTTTTCACGCTGTGATTTTAATATATTTGGAGCTATCAGCCATGTCACAGAACAAAATTCCGTTCGGAAGTGGGATTGATTCCGTATTTTGCTTCTACAGAAAACGTAAAACAAAAAAAATTTCGGAATGAAACCACTTTCAATTTGCTATGTGGAATTGATATTTTGAGTATTTTGTTAACATAAAAACCATTCAAAACATTTTTTTATAGGTAAGGCTATGGCTTATCTTGCTTATGGATCCAAAATAAATTTATTTTAATATGATTTTAATAAAAAATGAACTTTCTCTTAATTCTTTATAAAAAATAAATAAATTAACGAAATATGTTTAGAAGATATTGCCGTTCTTTGATTCTTTTTCACAAAATTCCGTAGTGGCAGAACAAAAACAATATTCCTTTTATTTTCTTCTACCGTTGCAATCATAGATATTTCGGGCATATTTGATTTTTTTATTTTATTTTTTTTTTTTTTGCAATTCGCACTGAAACACAAATATTTCTTGAATTCTTATTGTTTCTTAAGTCAGCTGTTTTTTGTTTTGCTAGATTCGTCGTTATATTGCCATATTTTGAGCAAACATAAGTGGTTTTGTACTTTTTTTGGTTTTCTAAAACCGAACGGAATCTATAGAAGCTAAAACCATTTCGATCCGAATAGCAACTTCGGAATCATTTCAATTCCGAACGGAATTTGTGACATGTCTGTATAGTACGTTTTTTGTAGAAACACTTAAAAGATTGACGTTTTGGTAACTTGTGATGCAGGAAATCCTTAGAAAGCGAAACCGCTGTTGGTCATACCATGCAGGTAACTACGAAACCTGGGGTTGCTGCGAAAAATATTGCATAAAATTTTTTGCCTAAAATAATAATCTTACACTCTCTAGATAACTTTTTTTGTAAAATATTCCTGTTGAACTTAATGATTTTGATAAAAGTTGCTTATATGAAAAATAAAAATTTATAACATTACCAGATTTTTTTCTTTTTTTCCTGTCTTGCCCCATTCCATGCCCCATTCCATATTCAAATACTCAATGTATACCATATTATATATAAAAACTTCGGAGGTCCGTAACTCCTAAACCAAGGGTTCCCGCAATTTTTTTTGACTTCACATTTTTTTATGTAAGCCATACACGCTGCGACCTTCTCAAGTTGTACAACAGATTGTAATGTTTGTGGTATAGTTGTATGAAGTTGGAAAGGAAAATCAATATATAATTCTTGTAATCCTTTGGTTCACTTTCTTTTAAGGTTTTTAAAAGTTTGTTTTTAGGATATGTTTTCTTTTCTATTAACCACTACTTTGACCACTTTCGGTCCTTTCTAAACCTTTGTTAACATTATTTTTTCTTGATCAAAGACTTCATCGATTACAGCATACGCAATAATATTGGAAAACATCTTTACTGCTTCTATATAAAATGCAGTTGTGCTGTCCGATTGTACGCAAGTTGTATAACTTGTAGAAAAAACACCTAACTTGATTACTACCAAAAGTAGTACAACAGGTCGCAACGTGTGTGGCTTGCATTAAAATTGCATTTTGCACTCATTTGGCAACTTTTTTTATTTTGGATTGGTGCCTGTAAACTTGATTTGTTCCTTGCAAAAAGAATTTTTTGCAAAATTTAAAATTTTAAAATGACTCAATAGTTTTTGTTTTTTGCAAATATGGGTTTTCATAAAAACTTTTATACTGTTGATAGTGTTTAGTTATTTTTTTTTTTTTCATTTTAAGTTTTAAATGGTATTTCAAATTTTTTATTGAATGTAGAATTTTTGCAAAAATTAAAATTTTTGGTAAAATTTTCGTGATAGTACTTTTTTGGTAAAACTTTAATCGTTAGTGAAATTCCAATTTTTTGGTAATCTTTGACATTGCGCATAGAAAATATTTGGCGTGAAGTTGAGTTGCTTATGTATCACCTTGGCATCTGTTCTGCACTCTCCTTTATCAAAGAATCTTTTGATATATAAGCGCAAATTCAAGGCTCTTAGTAAGCTAAACGTTCGCAGAAAGGAATATACTGACGATATCAGATATTTGGTTTTCAGCTTCGCTTGTACAAATGTAATATAAAAAATGAATCAATAGTGTAGTGTTTTTGAGAGACTTTTTAAAATTTTAAAAGTTTGCCACCTAATAACTTTTTTCGGACGGTTTTTTAAGAAACAAGCTACACCACGATCGATTCGTATTTTATCATCTTTCAATCGTGAATAACGTTATTTCCACACGTAATAGTTTCCGAGATATAAGCGAAAAACTAAACTTATATAATTTAGCGATTTTTTATATTTTAAAAGTTTGCCACTTAATAATTTTTTCAAACAGTCTTTCACGCAACAAACTATATCACATTCGATTTGTATTTTTATCCTCTTTCGATGCTATACAGCGGTATATGTGCACGCGGAACAGTTTCCGAGATATAAGCGAAAAACTAAACTTATATTTATAGCGATTTTTTTTAGTTTAAAAGTTTCGTATAGTCTTTCAGGAAACAAACTATACCACGATCAATTCGTATTTTAATTCTCTATAGATCGTATATAGCAGTATATGCGCACGCGCAAAAGTTTCCGATATATAAGCGAAAAAGTAAACTTATATTTTTGAGCTATTTTTTACAATTGAAAAGTTTGCTGGCTTATTACTTTTTTCGTACAGTCTTTTAAGAAGCGAGCTATACCACGATCGATTCGTATCTTTAGCCTCTATCGATTAGCCTTGGTCGCTAAAATGTACGGCTTTAAGTTTGGTTTTTGTAACTAAAAAACCATCACAACTAATGACCATATGTATTAGGTGTAGATCCTTCATTTTTAAAATGGCGAAAGTGACAACCAGAAAATCAGATTCTGCAAGCTAAGAGCTTTTTATTTAAATTTTTATTTTGCAATACATTTAAATTGACGATTTATGACCACTTCTGAAAACTCTTATTTTTTGACAAAATTTGTTTACATTTTGTTATAAACAACAAAAATGCTCCATTTTTTACAACTCTGTTAAAAAAGTTTACCGTTTCTCAGATTGTTTTTCTTCTTCTACGTTTCTACTCTTGCATTATTTTTTTATCTTGCGTAAGTTTCACAAAGTTCAAGGTACATTTATTTTACCAGGTAGTGTCGTCCGCCCAGCTGGTTTGTAGTTAGAGATGTCAAAAGTTGTTTATATTTTCCTACTTTTGTTTACGAATTTCAAAAAACACTAACAACAAGCATGTGTAGAACAAAGAGAGCGTTTGTTTTTACACCAATACTCTTTTATTTTCTTTTCCTAGTTTTGATATTTCCGCTCACAAAGCAACAATAAAATGCCACGTTGTTTTTACAAATGTTGTATTTGTTGTAGAGCCGCTATTACCTAGTAACATAAATCTACCTTGACAAAGTTTTTATGTATCAGCTGTTATAGATTTGTTGAATTAATTCGCCTTGGATTTGTTATCTCTTTTTAGGCAGTGTTCTCAAAAAATTTTAAAATGTGGAATTTGTAGCGTGTTTTGCTTATTAATAATTTTTGATTTATTTAATAAATTTGATAAATGTATGTTAAACTCTTAAGGATATTCGTAAATTTATATTGATTTTTAAGTATTACTGTGATTATAATTATTACTGCTATAATATTTTAATTATTTTTTTTTTTATTTTTTACTATCATTATGTTGTAATATTATTTGTATTATTGTAAGAAATACCTTAATAACTGTTATCATAATATTTATTTTTAGAATCCGAAATTACAAAAAATCGTCTGAATATATTAAAATATTATTAGAGAGCTAGTATTTTGTTCATTACTCGAAGATTATTTCGCGCGCACATATCCTACTAACCGGAAGACAATAATATGAATAAAACAAGGTACAAATTATTTTCTGAAAAAAGTTTAATTAACAACAAACTTCCGAAAATAATGGAAAATCGTCGAATATTTTAAAATCGTATATTGTTTATTACCCAAAAACGGTTTCGGGCGCATATATCTCGGTAACCAGTATCAATAGGAGATGAAAAACATATATTACGTGGTATAAATTTTTATCTGAAAAAAGTTGTTAAACAGCAAACTTAAAAAAATTTTAAAAAATCTTCAAAATATATTAAACTAATATTTTGTTATTTGCTCCAAAACAGTTTCGCGCAAACATATCCCACTAGCCGGAATTATAAACGACAATAATACGAATAAAACATGGTATAAATTATTTTCTGAAAAAGTTATTAAACAGCAAACTTTAAACAATTAGAAGCTATGTACAAGATGCTCTATAAAAGCAAAATATGAGAAAAAATGTGCATTATTCGATGTGATTTTTAACAGCAATTTGTTAATGTTTCTGAGATTAAACAATTGAATATAATCGTCCTAAGCTGTTAGAATCAAATTTAAAGGTTGCCGCTTTAATGATTGTAGTAATACATAAGCACTTTTTGCTAATGACTCTAAAACTATTTCGAACGCACATATTCAACTACCCGGAATCTATAGAGGACAAAAGTAGGAAGCAAACGTTATACAACTTGTTTTATACAAAACTATCTAGAGCAGCAAGCTTTCGAAAATTTTAAAAAACCGTCAAAATATTAAAAACCATTTTTTCACTTATTGCTCCGAAACCTTTTCGCACGCACATGTCTTACTACCCAGAATCGATAGAGGACAAAAATACGAATTAAACGTGTCATAAGTTAATTCCTGCAAAAAACTTTCTGAAAAAATATATAAAACAGGTAACATTCAAAAGTTACGAAAAATCGTCTGAAGATATAATTCAAGGCGAATCTATGATAAGGTGGTAGTGATAGAGAATTCACTGCTTTTTGCTGAAATACATAGGTTTAAATAAATATTCATAGCAAAAACACGAGACGCTTTTCTAAATCATACCAACCTTAAGATATTTCAGTCTTGCCAGACTTGGGATGATCTTCCGAATTAACAGCAGCCAAATAACCCTCAGCAAATGCTATTTTAAAGTTATTTTCCTAAAAAACAGTTTCATGTTTTATGACATGCATTATTATTGTTATTACTTTTCTTTTTTACCTGATCCTTTCCACCTTCACTTTCGAATGTTTTCTGCAGTAGTTTTTTCAACCTTTCAGAATTATTTGTTAAGTCAGTTTCGGGTTTTTGCGGATTACTACAGAAAGCACTTCTTAACCGGGAAGCTACACTAGGGTTACGTTTTATTTCAGCAGCTATGGAACGATCAGTCTTAAAGCTATGAACAAACTTTCTGCAAAAGTAAATTAAAATGGCATTATTTTCTTAACGCAAATAATGTTACTAACGTTTATACTTACAATTGGTGTTGAGGTATTAAAGATTATAAAAATATGGAAAATATTTTTGCTGGCATAGTTTGGGCCAAGGCATTGTTGAATGTAAACTCTATCAAAAGGCTTGATTTTTTACTTTTGAATCGTCTTGAATGTGAGCCCGAAATTGATTTTACAATTTCTATCATCTAATTTAGTCGCTCTGCTTCGAAAAAGTTAGTAGCTGTGGCATTATGTTTGGAAACCAGCTGACGCAAGTTTTGCGGTACTCTGATCATATTTTGGGCTTATGAAGTAGATTCAGCGGATGAAGACGTTTGTAGAACATCGCGTCGTCTTCGGTGTGGAACTCTTGTTGAGCATGTTCTTCCTGCCACAATTACACCACTTTCGACTCTATTTTTATTTGCTATATAATAGTGTGGTTTACGTCCAAAGTTACCCAAATACAAATAGGGCTACAAGACAACAACAATCATCATACATTAATATCACAAACATTTCCCACTTCTTGTTTCCAGTTGATTGTGTTACTTACCAATGAATGTGTATAAGCATAAAACATTTCTTTATCTAAAATAACGAATTTATTTAAAAATTTCTGTCTGCTAAATCTATAAAATCTTTTAGAGCCAACAATGAATTTTCACAAAATATTTCAAATAACAAATTATTCACAAAATTTTATGAATGTATGTACATGGGTAAAACAAAAAAATTAAAAACAAAACAAACTTGTGACATTTACGAATCACCTAAATACAAGGCAAAAAAAAACGGCTGCCACGGTTAGGTTACCTAGGAAAAAATATGCCTTGGTTTCTATCGTGGTATATTGGTTGGCGAATTTGTTTGAAGCAAATTTGCTTAAAAATTCAAAACAATTCAAGGCAAATTAATAACAGGTGGCCCTGACAGGTCTGGTGACTATTTTATTTATTTGAATTTATTTAAATTAATTAATCTCGGATTTTTTTTTTTATTTCATTAAAAAATTTGTATGGATTTTCAACAATTTTATAGCCCATTCAGGCTGACACGAAATTAAGTCATTTCGTGATTTCGGCCGAAATCAACTTGAAATTACGTAATTTCGCATACATTTTACCATTGTTATATTATTATATTATAAATGTATATTGTGTAAGCATATCATTAGGGAGAGCAATCACAGCATGCTATAAATAAGAAGTAGATGAAGACAAGAGGGACATTCGACAAGAAAACGCATCAGTGTACAGATCATCTTAGTAGAAAAAAAAAAAAAAAAAAGAAAAAGATCAAAAGATAAATAAATTAGAATTTCAAATATGTAAAAAAACTCTTTTCTTATAGTTCAGAAGTGGGATAACGCTCACCAAAACAAAACTAACTGTATAGTGTTTAAAAAATATGTGCATATAATGATCATTAAAAGAAGTGATAATGAAGTTTGCTTGTGAGCCGCGATTAATTTCAGACGATTCCTTGTTTAAGTCGTATACTTGTGTTTGCATTTTTGTTTGTGCGCAATGGAATACATTAAACAAAACAAATTAATGCGTCGCCAAATGTGTTTAAGGGTTAAAAACGGTAATTTAAAAAACATTAGCATAAATAAAGAACAAAAACAAAATTTTTAAATGTGATTTTTTTTAAGCAACGGAAAAATATAAAATTTCACATGAACAAAACTGTAAACGTATAACGGTATCAGTGAAGGAAAATTTTAAACAGGATAAACAGAAGCATAAAAAGTTGAACTAATAATGATAACATTTTTTTTTTTTTGTTCAAGACGGGTATACAACGGAACGTAATATAAACGATAAAATAATGAATATTGTTTTAACGGTTAATAATATTTGCTCATTGTAATAAAACAGTGAACTTACATAAACGATAAACAAAACGATAATATAAACGTATGAGAAGAAAAGTAGCGTGATGAATGTTAATTGAACGTTTATAATTAATACTTTTTGTCATAACGTAACATTTTTTAACGTATTAACGTAAAATTATCGTGTTTTTATTTATCGCAATATTTAACAACACAATTTTTCTAAATAATGCCGCAAATATCATCTTTAAAAGTTATTGATCTTAAGCACCTCTTACGAGAACGCGTTTTGCCAACAAATGGAACTAAGGCTGAGTTAATTCAACGATTAACAGAGGCTGAAGGTTCTGATGAAATCGAATTGGATGAAATACAGGTAATGATAATGATAGTCTAAAAACACAAAGTGATGTGTTGCGTAGTATGATAGAAAATGTAATGACTATTGTACAACAACAATCTAACAATAACGGGCAAATAGCAAGAGAACGCCAACCAATTGTACAACCAGCATATCGAAAACATAGACAACGTACTACATATAGCGTAAAAGAAATTTCAGACACTCTACCAGAATACGATCCAACAAAAGATTCGGTTTTAAGCGTGGAACAGTTTATAGATAGGGTGGAACAATCAATGCGAGCGTACGATTGGGATGAAGGGTGTCTGATGTTAGCAGTTTAGAGTAGACTAAAAGGGCCTGCAAAGTTCTGGCTTGATGCATCAGCAGAAATATTCGTAACGTGGAATGAATTTGCAGTCGCATTAAGAGAGGAGTTCGGTACTGTACCAGATGAAGCTGACATACATTTTAAATTATCGAATACAACTCGTAATAATGGTGAATCTGAGAGCGAATACTGTTTTAGAATGAGTGCCTTAGGTAGACGACATAACTTAAGCGATTCAGCAATTATAAAATATACTCGTGAAGGTTTAAGATATCGTGAACTTCAGCTCGCAATTGCTACATCTCGTTTTAACTCAATGAAGGAAATGCGCGAGGCTCTTGAGGAATATTTTTCGAACATTGCAAGTTGTTCATTTAACAGTAAGTCAACAGCAGCGAAACGTAATGACTACGGTAATATCCACCAGAAGAAAAACGCTGAAAATGAGACTAAGAAGGTTATTGAAAGATAACCGGTGGTGTGTTTTAATTGCTCCGAAGCTCCAGTGCGTGCCCAAAACCAAAAAGACGGCAAAGGTGTAAAGATTGCCAGCGAGTGCATCCAAGGGGTTCTCCTGAAAACTGCGGTAAGTCCAATGTGCTAAATACAAATAGTGTAAAGAAACGTTTTACCGACAAAAAGGTAATAATAAACGGCGTAGAGTTGTATGCGTTGATTGACACTGGCAGTGAGTGTAGCATGATAAGAAAATCCCTAGCAGATAAAATCAAGGCAGACAAAGAAGCTTGAAGTGTACGAATTAGTGGAGTTTGCGGTGCTTCCCGTACCTTGAACCAACTAATAAAAGCAAACCTCAAAATCGATGACACTGAAATTTTGGTAGATCTTTATGTCACGGACGATGACGTATTTTCTTCAGATATTATAATAGAAAAGACATTTTTGAAAATAATAACGTACGCCTAATTGTCAACGGCAGCGGTCAGCGTTTTGAATATCTGAATGTTGCAAACACAGATATTAAAAAGCGATCATGTGCCCGAATAACAAGAATTAAACATGTCGATGGATTAAGCCGAGCACCATATGAAGAACCACAGAGCTTAGAACCGGCGTCGCTACAAATCGCTAAAACGACGATAAATGAAAACGATTTGTTATTCTCTATGCAACTACAGGATGAAGGAATTCGTCAAATCATCGAGAAAGTTAAGAATGGCGACAAACATACGTGTACAAACTTTCTAATAAAAAATGGCAGATTATTTCGTAAAGTCAACGACAAATCTTTGTGGGTGGTTCCAAAATCCGTACGATGGCATGTAATACAAGGTCAGCATGACAACGCAGGACACCTAGAAGTAGAGAAAACGCTAAACAGCCTTCAAAAATATTTTAGGTTCCCTCGAATGCGAACGCTGTAAAATAACACATCAAATCATGCATAGAATGTGCATACAATAAAGCGCCAGGGGGAAAACATGAGGGTGAGTACCATTGTGAGAAAATAAGCCCCATTCCATTCCATACCGTTCATATTGACCATTTGGGTCCTTTCCCTAAAACAACCAGACGAAACAAACACATCTTAGTTATTGTTGATTCCTTTTCAAAGTTTACCGTCATTAAACCTGTAAAAAGTACAGCAAGCAAACACGTCATTAGCGCCTTAAATGAAGTAAGCGAATATTTTGGCATGCCATTACCTATTATTACGGACCGTGGATCAGCGTTTAAGTCAAATGAATTCCAACGCTACTGTAAGTCTAATGATGTTAAGCACGTATTAAATGCTGTTCGTACACCATGAGGTAATGGACACGCTGAACGAACGAACCGAACAATTTTGGGAATGCTCCTACCGTCAACAAAGGAGGACAAACGTTGGGACGAACAATTGCGTAGAATACAGTGGTCCATCAATTCAATGCGAAATAAGACGACGGGAAAAACGCCTCAAGAAATTCTATTTGAATTTGAGCCAAGAGATATTTTACAAAACAAGCTGGTTCTTGCCTTACACAACAGCCAGATAAAAGATGGTGAAACTTTACAAGCCATACGTGCAGATGTAGCAGAAAGAATTAATGCATAGCGCGCGGCAACCAAGAAGCACTACGACAAACAACACGTACGGCCCAAGCAATATAAAATAGGTGATTAAGTGTTGACTGAAAATGAGCCTGCAGCTACAGGAACTTCTAGAAAGCTAGAACCACTTTATAAGGGTCCATTTATGATTACAAGGGTTCTGGGTAAGGACCGATATGTGATCGAAGATTTACCGGGTTCCAGTCGAACGCAGCGGCATTACAAATTTATATATGCCTTTGACAAAATAAAACCATGGTGTACCTTACCGTTGTTAAAAGATGAACTTTCAAGTGAGGACGAAAATACCGAATCATCAATGATAAATTGAGGACGTTTTCAATCGAGGTCGATTGTAATAAGAGGATGGCCGACTGTAAGCATATCATTAGGGAGAGCAATCACAGCATGATATAAATAAGAAGTAGATGAAGACAAGAGGGACATTCGACAAGAAAACGCATCAGTGTACAGATCATCATAGTAGAGTTAAGAAAAATACATAAACATTAATAAATAAATTAGAATTTCAAATATGTAAAAAAACTCTTTTCTTATAATTGTTCTTCAAAAACTTTTTGCATAAGAAGATATTACTTGACAAAATTTTGTAAATTAGAAAAAATCGTAAGAACAATCTAATAGCCCGTTCAGACTGCCACGAAATTTAAGCAAAATTAACTTGAAATTAGGATAGACAACGCTGTTTTTGTGTAAAACACTACTTTGTGTGTAACCATGAACTTATTTACAAGAATACACGTATGTACATACATTGATATATACAAACATGTATGTATAATAACATTAATGGTGGATTATAAAAACTGCAAGAACTTAAATATAGTTAATTTATTTTTTGATATTTATTGTTTATAGATTCCAATTTGATCAATAAAAAGTGGTTTTTCTGTCCATTTTGCACAAAATATTAATGCGAAAGAATAAAATAATACTAATATAAAGACGAACAGCTGTTTCTGAAGTCAACTTAAGTGTCAAATAACCCAATATAAACACTTCAGATTTCGTTCGGAATTTCAGTTTGAAATTACTTAATTTCGTGGCAGCCTGCACGGGCTATAAAGGCCACGTTACTCCTACGTAAACCTATACGTTGCGTTTCATTTTCCTTACTTAGTTTGTGCATAAACAGGTACAATTTCGTAGACGTGACATTGCGTTGCGGACAAACCTGTTAAAATTAAAATTACTCATCAACTAGAAGAAAACAAGCTTTTAAGCAAACTGCTTCTTTGTTTTGGCAAACTTATTTAAGAGTTGCATGGAGCATACTTTTTTTTGAGTGTATGCGTACAACGTGCTCTATAAAAACAAATTGTGATACAAATGTACATTATTTAATAATAATTTTCACGGTTATTTGTTTATTAACCTAATATTAATATTTTCTTAAAAGGTCATAACTAGTGACGAGTTATATGTATATGGCTAATGGAAGCATTCAGGAGACCCAAGACCGAAAAAATCGAAGTTCACACCAAAAAATGAGTAACCTCTTTATCTGTCAAAAATAAACAGGTACTCCAAAATGGCTGATGTTTCCAACATACACATATAACAGACATGTGTACCAACATAACAGAAAAAAAATCGAAATCACGAAATTTGAAAATAACGGTTTCTTTATCAGAACCCGTACTCTCTGAAAAAATTTCTAAAAGAAGTTATTAAACAGCAATTGTTTGAAAACAACGAAAAATCGTTGGAATATATAAAAATATTATTAGGAAACTAGTATTTTGTTCAGTAACCCAAGACGGTTTCGCGCGCACATATCCCACTACCCGGAGGACAATAATATGAATAAAACATAGTATAAATTATTTTCTGAAAAAAATTATTAAAGGCAAAAATTCTACTTGCAATACAAAATTTCAAATTCCATTTAAAACTGAAAATGCACAAACAATAAATTACAACTATCAACAATTAAAAAGTTTTCTAAAAAACCACATATTTGCTAAAATATAACACATTTACACTAATAATTCATTTTTCACCAAAAATTTAAATTTTTGCAAAAAATTTTATTTGCAGGAAACAAATGAAGTTTACGGGCACTGCTCCAAAATAAAAAAGTTGCCTACTTGGTGCAAAATGTAATTCTAAGGAAAAAATATTAAGTGAAAAAATTAGCGGCAACCCTTAATTTCGGAGTTACGGATCTCCGAAGTTTTTATATGTAATATGGTATATATCGAGAATTTGATTGCGGAATGGGACAATATGGATATCATTGAAAAGGGAATTTAGGAGCCTATTTAATGAAGCAGGAAACATTGAAATAAATAATCAAAAGCTGTTAAAAAAGAAACAATTTTGTCCTTTATTAACGTAGCTTTCCTAAATTAATTAAGTTATTCGAAATACTTGATGAAAAAAAATATGTATAAAAGGGATGTAAAATGAATTTTAAGCAAAATATGGAAAAAACCTTCGTTTCCAAATTACGGAGCTCTAAATTTTTCATGCATAATGTATTTTATATATATATATATATATATATATATATATATATTTTATATATATGCCTCAGTTGTGGAACTGCAGAAATGAATATTATAAAAATAAAAGCATTGGCAATAAAAGTTACAATAAATTAAATATGGCTTCTGTCATACGCATATAATTCTTGTAATCCTTTGGTTCACTTTCTTTTAAGGTTTTCAAAAGTTTGTTTTTAGAATATGTTTTCTTTTCTATTAACCACTACTTTGACCACTTTCGGTTCTTTCTAAACCTTTGTTAGCATTATTTTTTCTTGATCAAAGACTTAATCGATTACAGCATACGCAATAATATCGGAAAACATCTTTACTGTAACGGCTTCTACATAAAATGAAGTTGTGCTGCGCGATTGTACGCAAGTCATATAACTTGTAAAAAACACCTCACTTAATTACTACCAAAAGTTGTACAACAGGTCGCAACGTGTGTGGCTTGCATTAAAATTGCATTTTGCACCTATTTGGTACCTTTTTTTATTTTGGAGCGTAAACTTGATTTGTTCCTTGCAAAAGGAATTTTTTGCAAAATTTAAAATTTGAAAATGACTCAATAGTTTTTGTTTTTTTTTTAAATATGTGTTTTCATTAAAAACTTTTATTCTGTTTTTATTTGTTTTTTTTTTTTTTAAGTTTTAAATGGTATTTCAAATTTTTTATTGAAAGTAGCATTTTTTGCAAAAATTAAAATTTTTTGTAAAATTTTCGTGAAAGTACTTTTTGGTAAAACTTTAATCATTTAGTGAATTTCCACTTTTTTGGTAATCTTTGACATTGCGCATAGAAAATATTTGGCGTGAAGTTGGGTTGCTTATGTATCACCTTGGCATCTGCTCTGCACTCTCCTTCATCAAAGAATATTTTGATATATAAGCGCGAAATTCAAGGCTTTTAGTAGGCTAAACGTTAGCAGAAAGGAATATACTGACGATATCAGATATTTGGTTTTCAGTTTCACTTGTACAAATATAATATAAAAAATGACTCAAAAGTGTAAATGTTTTTGAGCGACTTTTTAAAATTTTAAAAGTTTGCCACTTAATAACTTTTTTGGTACGGTCTTTTAAGAAACAAGCTACACCACGATTGATTCGTATTTAATCATCTTTCACTCGTGTATAGCGTTATTATTCACGCGGAATAGTTTCCGAGATATAAGCGAAAAACTAAACTTATATATTTTAGCGATTTCTTATATTTTAAAAGTTTGCCGCTTAAAATTTTTTCGAACAGTCTTTCACGAAACAAGCTATATCACGATCGATTTGTATTTTCATTCTCTTTCGATCTTAAGCGGTATATGTGCACGCGCAATAGTTTCCGATATATAAGCGAAAAAGTAAACTTATATTTTTGAGCTGTTTTTTACAATTGAAAAGTTTGCTGGTTTATTACTTTTTTCGTACAGTCTTTCAAGAGCCGAGCTATACCACGATCGATTCGTATCTTTAGCCTCTATCGATTAGCCTTGTTCGCTATAATGCGCGGCATTTAGTTTGGTTTTTGTAACTAAAAAACCTTCACAACTAATCACCATATGGATTAGGAGTAGATCCTTCATTTTTAAAATGGCGAAAGTGACAATCTGAAAATCAGATTCTGCAAGGTAAGAGCTTTTTATTTAAATTTTTTTATGTTGCAATACATTAAAAATTGACGATTTACGACCGCTTCTAAAAACTTTTATTTTTTCTCAAAATTTGTTTACATTTTGTTATAGACAACAAAAATACTCCATTTTTTACAACTCTGTTAAAAAAGTTGGCCGTTTTTCAGAGTGTTTTTTCTTCTTCATCGTTTCTTCTCTTGCACTATTTTTTAATCTTGCGTAAATTTCACAGTTTTATGTATCAGCTGTTATAGATTTGCTACGAATTAATTCGCCTTGGATTTGTTATCTCTTTTTAGGCAGTGTTCTCAAAAAATTTAAAAATGTAGAATTTGTAGCGTTTTTTGCTTAATGTTAATTTTTGATTTAATTAATAAATTTGATAAATGTATGAACTCTTAAGGACATTCGTAAATTTATATTGTTTTTATAAGTATTACTGTGATTATAATTATTACTGCTATAATGTTGTAATATTATTTGTATTATTGTAAGAAATACCTTAATAACTGTTATTATAAGAGCTATTCTTAGAATCCGAAATTACGAAAAACCGTCGGAATATATTAAAATATTATTAGAAAGCTAGTATTTTGTTCATTACTCGAAGACGATTTCGCGCGAGTTAATTTCCAATTATAGAAAAGGATTAAAAAAATATATTTTCTTATCTCTAGCTTAGAATAGTTATATTTAAGTTTATGGATTTATCATCTTTTATTAATATCTTAGTTATATTTGAATTTATGTTATTTGTTATTACTATCTTAAAATAAGAGATGATAACTCTCTTCCTTCTTAAAAAAAAACGTCCTCGTTTTAAACTGTATATTGTCTCTGTCGGAGCTTGAGAAGTTCTATTTCATATAATTCGCCGATTTTTTTCCTTCGTGTTTCTATTTTCTTTATCCTGTAGCATTCGCCGAATTTAGTCATACCATAAGTTAGTAATGCCAATGTACATAGTCCCAATACGAAATAAAATGTGTATTTGACTGGATGTTCTTAGATGGGTATCAGGAATATGATATTTCTTGAATATTGTTAAATTTGTAATTACCATTAGATTCTAAGATGCGCATTATTTGTAATTGTTCGTCGTGTAGGTTATGTACGGCATCTTTGAGTGCTTGTTGGTGGTTGTAGTATTGTTTTCCATCTAGATTTATTGAGTAATTGAATTGTATTTGTTCGAAACAGACACTTGTTTCGCTTTAAACTTGTTTATCTACATAACTTTATTGAAAAATATGTATTCAATTATATTAACTTTGATAATAATGTAAAATAATTTATTCACATAATTCAGTTGGAAATTTATCTTTGTGAAAACTATTAATTTTGAAGTTAATTATTTCAAAAATAAAATAAATTTGAAATTGAATATTTACTCTCAAAGAATAGTTTTATTTCCAACATTCTTCAAAATTAATAAGCTATTTGATTATGTTCCGTACACCGCCTAATGATGCTGACAAACCAGGAGCTTCCGGTGTACAAATCGTTAAAAACATTGTGGAAGAGGTTCCTCATAAATCAAACAGTTGTGGACATTGCTGCATGAAAGATAGCGAGGAAATGGTTCAATGCGACAAATGCGATACATGGTATCACTTCATCTGTGCAGGTGTAACCGATTCGGTGGAGAACCATGATTGGATATGTTCCAAGTGTAAAGAAAAATCAAATGATGAAGCATCATGTAAAAGTTTCAAAAAGGCGATGTCAATGTGTTCAGCTACGTCATCAAGAAAGCGTATAATTAACTTAGAACTTCAACGGCTAAGTGAAGAAAAGGCCTTAGAATCTCGATTTTTACGAAGAAAATTTGAAATTTTGGCAATGACAGAAGAATGTGAAGGAAGTATTCGCAGTGAAGTTATTTCCCGCACAAAAAATTGGGTTTCTAACTTGAAGTCTTTTGATCGAACTAAAGTCGGAGATTCTAGACAAAGTTCGCCTACTCGTTGCGAAAACGAATATCAACAACATCATGATACAGATGCAAAGGAAGGTTTAAAGAATGAGCCGATTTTGTCTAAAAGTCAACTTTCAACACGAAAGGCAATATCTAATGATTTGCCAATTTTTACTGGGAAACCTGAAGAATGGCCGTTATTTATCAGCTCCTTCATAGAGAGTACAAAACTATGCGGATATTCTGATTCCGAAAATCTCTTACGGTTGCAAAAGAGTCTTAAAGGAAAAGCCTTTGATCTTGTTAGTTCGCATCTCTTGTTACCAAAGAATGTGCCAGAGGTGATTCGAACGCTCAGAATGATGTTTGGTCGCCCAGAAATAATAATTAATTCCCTCTTGGAAAAAATTCGATTGGATGTTTCTCCTAAGGCAGATAAACTTGACACTCTTATAAGTTACGCTATCTCAGTTAGAAATCTTTGCTCGACGTTAGAAGCTTCTGGACTAGAAGCTCACAAAAATAATCCGCTGCTTCTTCAAGAAGTGGTGGATAAGTTACCAGCTCAAACAAAACTGAATTGGGCCATATACGCATCAGTTAGAGATGCTGATGTATCGGTGTTTTCAAGATGGCTGTTTGATATTGCAGAGGCTGTGGCTAAAGTTAGCCTACCAAATACATCTTATAAAATAGGAGGTAATGTACATGAGCATAATGTAGAGCCTTCGCTCCCAACAGCGATTCCAAAAATCTGTATTATTTGCAATAAAAACCACTTGGTTGAGACATGTGAAAAGTTTTCCAAGATGAAGCTCTCTGAACGCTGGGACAATGTAAAGTTGCTTAAACTTTGTCGTTTGTGCCTTCAGAAGCATGACTATTATCGCTGTTCCGATAAAAGGTGCCCTGTTGATGGTTGTGATGCTAAGCACCGCAAATTGCTTCACAAATTCAAGTCCAACTCCACGGTTACAACACATTCTACCCCTGACGCTGAGAAAACATTCTTTAAAATTTTACCCGTGACATTGTATAACAAAGGTATTTTAGTAGAGACCTTTGCATTTTTGGACGATGGTTCAAATGTTACTCTAATACAAAAGGATATTTGTGATCAACTTGAACTAGAGGGTAACATGAATAACCTTTGTCTCAAATGGACTTCAGAAACTCGTCGCTTAGAAGAAGAATCGATGGAAGTAAGTCTATACATCTCAGGTCGTAACAGGAATTCAAAAAGGTATGAACTTTTGAATGTACGTAGTATTAAAAACCTTTCTTTGCCAGAACAAAGTGTTACAAGAAGAGATTTCGAAGCCTTTCGTCATCTTAGAAATGTCCCTTTGTCAACCTATAACAAAGTCTCGCCGAAAATTCTTATTGGTTTAAACAAATGATACGTATGCAATTCTTTAAAGATAGTTGAAGGAGCTATTAATGAACCTAGCGCGTCCAAAACCAGACTTGGATGGGTTATTCATGGTGGTAGTAATCCAAATATTGGGAAAACACTCGCTTTTCACAATATCAAACCATGTAACTGTGAGTACGAAATGGAAAAGTTGCAGAAGATAGTATCAGAATATATGTCCTTGGAAAATGTTGGACAAAAATTCGAGTTGAGCTCACCCGAAGAAAGGCGTGGAAAATTATTACTTGAAACAACAACTAAACGTATTGGTCTGCGTTTTGAAACTGGATTGCTTTGGAAAGAGGACAATATAAGAGTGCCAAATAGTTTTCCAATGGCATTAAAACGACTTCAGTGCATCGAGAAAAAAACGAATCCAGAAAATATTTTAATTATTACGCAGAAAATAGAAACATTAGTGGAAAAGAATTACGCCCGAAAACTGTCCCAACAAGATGTGAGAGAATTTAATGGGATTACCTGGTATCTACCCATTTTTACAGTTTCTAACCCAAATAAGCCCGGTAAGATTCGTTTGGTGTGGGATGCTGCAGCAAAGGTGAAAGGAGTTTCTCTAAATTCTCTGCTATTAAAAGGCCCTGACTTAATGGCACCATTACTCTCAGTTTTGTACAGTTTTCGCTTAAGGAAAATTGCTATATGTGGGGACATCAAAGAGATGTTCCATCAAGTGCTCATTCGTAGAGAAGATCAAAATGCCCAGCGGTTCATCTGGCGAAACGGGGACAACAGTAAAGCTCCTGACGTCTATGTTATGCAAGTAATGACTTTTGGTGCTGCGTGTTCTCCAAGCTCGGCGCAATATGTTAAAAATAAAAACGCGTTGGAGTTTAAAGAGCTATTTCCAAAGGCGGTAGATTCTATTGTTAACCACCACTATGTTGATGATCTATTAGACTGTGCAGATACCGAAAGCGAGGCAGTTGAATTAGCCAGACAAGTGGCCCATATTCATAGCAAAGGTGGTTTTTTTATCCGAAATTGGAAATCAAATTCAAAGTTTGTAATGGAAAGTCTTGGTAAATTAGAAGAGTCAAACAAAGTTCCTATTGGTGGAGATGTTATCCACATGACTACAGAGAAGGTATTAGGAATGTGGTGGTCAACCACAGATGATAATTTTACCTACTCTTTGAAATTGAATCGAGTCAATAATGATGTTTTATCCGGTTTAAAACGACCCACAAAAACTGAAATACTGCGAACACTTATGTCAATTTTTGATCCCTTTGGTTTTCTTTCTATATATATAGTTTATTTAAAAATATTGTTACAGGAGGTATGGAGAACAACTAAAGGTTGGACTGATGAAGTAAATGACAATGTCTTCTATAAATGGGTGATCTGGATTAAACTTTTACCTAATATTGAAAGTGTCAAAATTCCTCGATGGTACGCAATTCAACCTAAGTCTTCAGTTCAACTACATATATTTGTTGATGCTAGCGAACTGGCGTATGCAGCTGTAGCATATTTTCGAGTGCTTTATAATGATGAAGTTAATATATCTTTAGTAAGCGCCAAGGTGAAAGTCGCTCCGAAGCAACCACTATCAATTCCACGCATGGAGTTGATGGCAGCAGTTTTAGGTGTTCGTTTAGGGAATGAGGTATGCAGTAATCTCAAAATACAACTTCAAAAACGTTTCTTTTGGCCCGATTCTAATACCGTTCTTTGCTGGTTGAATGCAGATCCTCGGAATTACAAACAATTTGTTATGTATCGCATTGCAGAAGTCCTTGATAGTAGCTCGCCATCAGAGTGGAGATATATATCTACTAAAGACAACGTAGCAGATGATGCGACAAAGTGGAAGGCATCCTTTAAATTTGACATGAATGATCGTTGGTTTAATGGTCCGACCTTTCTAAAGAAGGATGAGGCAGGTTGGCCTAAAGAAAAATCACAAACTGCAAAAGTATCAGAAGAGCTCAGAATACATGTTTTAATGGCATGCCATGAGATAGTTGATATTAACCTAATAGATTTTAACAGATTTTCATCATGGAGGAGACTACTTCAAACTGTTGTCAAACTTTTTACATTAATACACAAAATGAAGATGAAAATTCATAAAAGAAGAAATGAACCATATATATTACCTGAAGTTGCAAAGTTATTTACAATGGCAGAATATACGATTTATAGAATAATACAGTACGAATGTTTTAGGGAAGAGTTTGCTATTTTATTAAATAAGACTGGAGAGATTTCAAAATCAAGTGTCTTATACAAATGTTCGCCCTATATTGACGATAATTTGGTGATTCGTATGAATGGAAGAATTGGTTCGGCTTCTGGTATACCTGATCACTTCAAATATCCTATCGTGTTGCCAAGAAATCACTACTGCACAAGGTTGTTAATACAACACTTTCATGAGAAATTTTACCACATTAACCATGATACGTGTCTGAACGAACTACGTCAATATTTCTACATTCCTAGATTAAGAGTAGAGTTAAAGAAGGTGCGTAGAAATTGTCAACTCTGCAAAAATTTAACTTCGATGCCCATCATTCCTGAAATGGCTATGCTACCAAAGGCCCGTTTGTCACCATTTACGCGTCCATTTACTTACGTAGGTGTTGATTATTTTGGACCATTATATGTAAAAGTTGCACGACACCAGGAGAAACGTTGGGGCGTACTCTTTACATGCCTAACTATAAGAGCAATACACATTGAAGTTGCCCGGGATATGACAAGTGATAGTTGTATAATGGCAATTCAAAATTTTATTTCTAGACGAGGTACACCACTTGAGATATACTGCGACAATGGGACAAATTTTAGAGGTGCTGAAACAGAGCTAAAAAATGCTCTTAAGGCTATAGATTTCCATAAAATTTCTTTGAAGTTTTCATTATTATCTATAACATGGCATTTTAACCCACCAGCAGCTCCACATATGGGTGGCAGTTGGGAACGCTTAGTGCAGTCAGTTAAAAAAGTATTGCGTCAAATTACTCCAAACTTTTCATTTAACGATGTTACGCTTTATAATGGACTACTAGAATGTGAACGGGTTATTAATTCCAGACCCCTAACTTATGTAGATCTGGAATTCCCATCAGACGAAGCACTTACCCCAAATCAATTTCTGTTGGGATCTTCAAATGGTAATAAGCCTTTGGGTGACTTTTCTAAAGACGATTGTTTGCTTAGGAAGAACTGGAGAAAAATGCAGCATTTCTCTGATCTTTTTTGGAAACGATGGATACAAGAATACCTTCCGACAATAACAAAACGAACAAAATGGTTCAAAAAATGTAGCCCTCTTGCAGTTGGTGATATAGTTATTGTAGTAGATCCAAACTTACCAAGAAATAATTGGCCTAAGGGTGTTATAATGTCAGTTTGCAGATCAAATGATGGAAACGTCAGAAGTGCCACAGTGAAAACAAAAGATGGTACCCTAAACAGACCAGTAGCGAAGCTAGCCAAACTTGATGTTATACAATCAAGAGATTCCCAAAATTGAGATGGTTAAAACAAGGTTTTAACGAGGGGGAGAATGTTCGAAACAGACACTTGTTTCGCTTTAAACTTGTTTATCTACATAACTTTATTGAAAAATATGTATTCAATTATATTAACTTTGATAATAATGTAAAATAATTTATACACATAATTCAGTTGGAAATTTATCTTTGTGAAAACTATTAATTTTGAAGTTAATTATTTCAAAAATAAAATAAATTTGAAATTGAATATTTACTCCCAAAGAATAGTTTTATTTCCAACAGTATTAGTTTAGGTCTATTTATTTTTACGTTATTCCAGGTGTGTTGTTAATCTGTAGTGATGTTTCCACTTTCGAGTATTTGTAGCGGTGCGTTATTTTCATGTTTTACTTCGCATTTGGCTGGCCTGTTTTCTAATACATTAATAGTACAGTTGTCCGGTTTCTTAATTTTGCATATAAAGTTTCTTAAATAATTTTTACATTTTTCGATACTTGTAAATTTATTATTGCATTTTGCTATTCTAGAGTCTAGTAATAGTTTTCCGTGCTTAAATGCTAGTGGATACAAATTAAACAGCTTACATTTCGTTTTTAATAATGGGTATTTATAGGTGTTTACAATTGTGTGATGAAAATAAAAAACATTAATATCGGCATATTCTAAGATATTTATTATAGGTAGATTTAACGCTTCATTAGACACTATTTGTTGAATATTTTTTAAATATAAATTTCCGGAATAAAAGTTTCCTTCTTATGCGAAATTAATCATGGTAGCGATAGAATGTAGTTCGTTGTATACTTCGGTAAGTATTAAATGTTCTGAAATAGATTTGGGGCTGATTATTTCTAATATTTTTTCAAATTCAGAGTTTATTTTCTTTTGTTTATTATTATTTTCTATTAGCATATTCAATCCTGTCTTGATTTCGATTAGGTCATCGTGACCAGGTGTTCCTGTAATAAGTTTGAGGGCTGATCCTAGAAAATTAAGTGAACGTTTAGTTCTGGAGATTCTAGGAAGTAGTTGTGACTTCAGATTTTCTATTTTAGTTATCAACAAATATTCTGCAGAGTTTTGTTCTAAATTATATGCAAATCGTACTATATTTTCGTAGGGTGTCAAGATTCTAGAAAGATTTGTCATACGGTATAAGAACGCTGTGTCCTGAAAAACGTATACAGGGTCAGTCTCTATCATTATATATTTTTTGTCTTTTAAGTCTATTAGTCTGTTACCTAATGCGACGGATATATATAATAATTTTATTATTCTTTGCATGTTTGTACTCGTATATTATCCTTATGTATAACAATAGTGAGTTCGATCAGCGTGCTATGAGTGCGTTCCACTTGACCGTTTGTTATTGAATGGTATGTTGGCGTTAGCGTGTGCTCAATATGTAGTTTTTCATAAACCTGTTTTACGCATATACTTGATAATTCTGCTTAGTTGTCAGTCATTATGAATCTAGCGTTTGGATAGATTTGCGATAGTATTTCTTCGATGTATTTGTGTATGTTTTCTTATTTGGAATTTCTCATATATAGCAATATTTTGAGTACTTATCAGTTGTGGTGATGTATGTATGTAATATTATTATTCTTTTCATGTTTGTACTCGTATATTATCCTTATGTATAACAATATTTTTGTTTGTAATTATTGTGTTACCTTTATCCTCCTTTACAATGTGTTTTGAGTATTTCCTTACGTTTTGATTGCGTCGGTGCGTTTTGTAGTATATAACGTCCCCTGCTTGGTATGTGATGTTCTTACGATTTTTGTTGTGATATAGAAGTATTTTCTGTTGGTTTATTTCGATTTTTTCTTTAATATCAGGATGTGCTCCCCAGTTAAAAAACACGTCCTCGGGTTTCTCTCCAATGACTGAGTGTATTGTTTTGTTGTATTGTCGAACGGCATTAAAGATTTCGTCTCCTGGTGAAGAATTGTGTTCTTGAGCTACGACTCTAGTGAGTTCGATCAGCGTGCTATGAGTGCGTTCCACTTGACCGTTTGTTATTGAATGGTATGTTGGCGTTAGCGTGTGCTCAATATGTAGTTTTTCATAAACGTGTTTTACGCATATACTTGATAATGCTGCTTCGTTGTCAGTCATTATGAATCTAGCATTTGGATAGATTTGCGATAGTATTTCTTCGATGTATTTGTGTATGTTTTTCTTATTTGGAATTTCTCGTATATAGCAATATTTTGAGTACTTATCAGTTGTGGTGATGTATGTGTTTCCGTTCATATAAAATAAATCTAAGTGTATGTGTTCTCCTACGTGATTTGGAATCGAGGTTGCTCCGATTGGTTGTTTATTTGGTCTTCTTTCGTATTTGTTTGTAAGACAGTCTTGTGCTTCTTTTTTACACATGGTACGTATGGTTGGCCAAAAATACGTTGTCTGTATTTCTTGAGCGTTAGTTTTGTAATTTCTGTGTGCTCGTCTATGTGCTAGTACTACGATTTATTTTTGTCTATCTATGTTTTCTATATCTTCTGTCATTTTCCGAGCTACGACAATTTTTACATTTGGAAAAGAAGAAATGATATTATCTTCGACGTGGAATAGAGTTTCTTCCTTTATTTTTATAGCATTTGTTACTTTTGGGTTTATTATTTGTTCTAATCTGTCTAATAATTCGTCCTTGGTTGAATAGAAAAGTGTGTGTCGTGCATATGAGAAAATATTTTGTGAAGATATTTGCACTAAGTTATCTGTGTTATAGTGAATAATTATTTGATTCTTAAATGCATTTAATGGTTGTTTCACGCGTTTCAATTTTTCGATTGGCGAACTCTGTGCTGAATGTTGTGAACAACTCGAAGTATTATTAATCTGTTGACGTGACAATGCGTCGGCGACGACGTTTTGATTTCCTGGTTTATATACTAATTTAGCGCCATATTCTTCGATGAAATTTTTCCATCGTTTCAATTTTGTGTTGGGATTTCTATCAGATATAGAAAAAATGAGTGACTGGTGGTTCGTGTAAATGGTTAAGTCTGCTATACCGTAAAGGTAATTTCTTAATTTTTGAAGTGACCAAACGATCGCAAGAAGCTCTTTTTCGTTTGTGCTATAGTTTTGTTCGGTTTGGTTAAGGGTTCTAGATATAAATGAAATAGGTTTCTTATTCTGAGAAAGTACAGCTACTATTGCAAAGTTGCTTGCATCAGTTGTTAGTTCGAAGGGCTTGTTAAAATCTGGTTGAAATAATTCGACTTGTGCTTGTAACATATCTTTAATTTTCTCTATCGCTTCGAGTGCTGGTTTATCTAGATTAATTAATACTTTTGTGCACTGCTTTTTGTTTACACCGCCATTGTCTCCGCGTAAGAATGTAGTAAGGGGTTTTACTATTGAAGCGAAGTTTTGTACAAATTTCTTATGATAACTAGCTAGTCCTAAAAATTACCTTAATTCTTTTATATTTTTGGGTATTGGGTAATCCTTTATTGTTTGGATCTTACTAGGATCTACAGTTATTTTATTGTGTTTGATTACGTGACCAAGATATTCTACTGAGTCTTGGAAAAAATGTGATTTCTCGTCAGAAATTTTCATATTTGCATTATGTAATGTCTTTTATATTATTCGAATGTGCTCCATGTGTTCTTCAGGCGAAGAAAAATATATAAGCACGTCGTCGATATAAACATAAGCGAACTTACCAATATATGAGCGCAGAATATCATCTATACATCGCTGAAATATAGAAGGTGCGTTCTTTAAGCCGAATGGCATTCTAAGAAATTCGTATTTTGCTCCATTCACACTGAATGCAGTCTTTTCTCTGTCTGATTTTTTTTATCAAGATTTTGTGAAATCCTGACTCTAAGTCTAGTGTTGTAAAGACTTTTGCTTTTCCTAAATTTTGAATAGTCATTGCTACATCTGGGATAGGGTACCTGTCGGTTATAGTCTGAGCATTAAGCTTTTGAAAATCTGTTACCATACGTTTTTTTGGTTTCCATTCCTCATCTGTGCCTTTTTTCGCAACGGTCCATACTAGAGAGTTATATGGGCTTTTGCTAGATTGTATTATTTGGTTGTCTAATAATGTTTAAATATCTTTATTTATAAATTCATTGTCTGCTAATGGATACGGGTAGTGTTTCACCCAAATAGGATATTCTGATTTTGTCCTAATTGTAGTTTGTACAGTGGTTGTAAAGGGCAGAATTTCATTGGTTTCGTATTTTATTCTCATTATATTTTCAATTTCATTTTTATATTTGTCATCATTGACTGTGTAATTCACTTTTTGTTCGCTAATTTCTTCTTTTCTTTTAAATTTGTACGTGATCTTATACTCAAATAAGTTAATTTCTGCTTTTATGGCTCTGAGACCATGTTCCCCGAGAAGCATATCGAACTTTTCTAGGGCTTCAGTTTCGAAAAATACTAAATTGTGGCCTAATAGTGTGATAATTTTTTTTTTGCTTTCGTTAAAGAGTATCCGTGAAGCGTTTTTACCTTAACTGGTTTTATTGGAATAGATTTTCCTATGTTGCACTTAGAACTAATATAATTGCTTGTCGCACCTGTGTCGATTAATATATTAACGGATTTACCGGTTGTTTGGCAGTGCCTCTGTAGACATGGCAATCCGTTTATTTGCCTAAAAAGCGCTGCCGGTTTCGTAAGTATCTTCGGTGTGTGGTACAAGTGATTGTATATCTTCATCTCTCGTTTGGCTTACTCGTTGAACTTTATTCGGATTATAATTTTTTGATGAAGGCATTCTATCGCTTTTTGTTGGTTGTTGCTTCCTTCTGAGTGGGTTGTATTGCTGCTGTGGAGAATGTAGTGTTGAACGTCTAAATTGTTGCGAACTATCCACTTCCATGGGTTCCTGCCATGGTTGATGATTAAATTGAGCTTGTACATTGGGATTGTACCTCCTTCTATCTTCGTATCGTTGTGGTCCGTGGTGGTAATTTCTCACTTTTTCAGAGATTGGTTTGCTTTTCTTCAAAGCCGTGAAATTTTTATTTAAATATCTTGAATATCAAGAATATTTGGATGTGGTCAAGAGTTTAGACCGTCCTTAGCCCCCAGTTAATTTCCAATTATAGGAAATGAGTAAAAAAATATATTTTCTTTTTTCTGCACCAAAAAATGTGCGTTTCTTTATTAAATATATTCTTAAGACTATCTATCCTATTTTTCTAACCATGTATTTATATTAATAATTATGTTTAATGTTTCTTTGTCCTAACTCAAAATATGTTTTTCTTTGTTTAGGTTACTAGTACCTTTTTTATCAGTAAAACATGTTTTGAGTTATTTGTATTAAGTTAGAAAAGAAAGAATGTGTTTCTTATCGTTACAATAGTTGTATTTATGATGTTTGTCTTATCGTTACAATAGTTGTATTTATGATGTTTGTCTTATCGTTACAATAGTTGCGTTTATGATATTTGTCTTATCTCTAGCTTAGAATAGTTATATTTGAGTTTATGGATTTATCATCTTTTATTACTATCTTAGTTATATTTGAATTTATGGATTTGTTATTACTATCTTAAAATAAGAGATGTTAACTCGCGCACATATCCTACTAACCGGAAAACAATAATATGAATAAAACATGGTACAAATTATTTTCTGAAAAAAGATATTAAACAACAAACTTCCCAAAATAATGGAAAATCGTCGAATATTTTTATTACCCAAAAACGGTTTCGGGCGCATATATCTCGGTAACCAGTATCAATAGGAGATGAAAAACTTAATAACGTAGTATAATTTTTTTTTCTGAAAGAAGTTGTTAAACAGCAACTTTAAAAAATTTGAAAAAATCTTCAAAATATATTAAATTAATATTTTGTTATTTGCTCGAAAACAGTTTCGCGAAAACATATCCCATTACCCGGAGTTAATAAGGGACAATAATACGAATAGAACATGGTATAAATTATTTTCTGAAAAAGTTATTAAATAACAAAGTTTAAACAATTAAAAACTATGTACAAGATGCTCTATAAAAGTAAAATATGAGAAAAAATGTGCATTATTCGATGTGATTTTTAACAGCAATTTGTTAATGTTTCTTAGAATAAACAATTGTACTTAAATTGTCCTAAGCTGTTACAATCAAATTGAAAGGTTGTCACTTTAATGATTGTAGTAATACATAAGCACTTTTTGCTAATAACTCCAAAGCTATTTCGAGCGCACATATTCAACTGCCCGGAATCTATAGAGGACAAAAGTAGGAATCACACGTGATATAACTTGTTTTATACAAAACTATCTAGAGCAGCTAGCTCTATTTATATATTTATATATATATATATTGATAAACAGCATTTATTTTTGTTATGTTAAAATTAAGTGCCTGGTTTTTTAAATATAGTTATTCTTGTTTTGAATTTTTTGACTGTTAAGGCCTCATTAGTCTTTACTTTCTGTTGATGTTTTGTTCCGTGCCGTTCTACTTTTTAAGTTATTGTAATTAGTTTTTCAGTAACAACATATCCGCTGTTTATAATAAACAAAGAAAACACAACACACAACATAACAAAAAATAAACTACAAAAATGGGTTATCTACAATTTTTTACTCACACTACCAAACAACTTCCACGTAACATTACGTTGAATTCAATCTGTTACTGATTCAAACGGAACAGAACAGAACGCTAAAGTAATAACAAACCACAAATACATATTTTCCATTTAGCAAAAACTGATCAGCTGATTCGTCACAGAACGGCAAGTAAAAACTAATTATGGCTTTAGCTTTGTATGTCTTCAAAGCAAACAAAAATTTTATTCGCTTCAACCAATTCTTTTTTAACCCGACCTCGTACAAAAAAGTTGCTTTGTTGTATCAATTTGCCGATAATACACCTTATAATTTAATATGTAGCAAGGCGAATCAATACTAGGTGGTCGCAATAGCGAATTCAATAAATTTCGCCAAAAACCTGAAATGTCAAACTCCATATATCAAAAATGTGTATCATTTTTTATATGGAGTTTGACACTTAACGTTTCGGCGAAAATCAATGAATTCGCTATAGAGACCACCTAGTATTGTTTCATCATGATATGTAGTTTGCAATTGGGCTAACGGCGAAAATTAACGGATTCGCCATAGCAAGTTCAAAAACTATTAAATTTTTAGAAATGAATTTGGTTTTCAAAGCCTTAAAATATATTTTAATATGTTGCCTATAAATTATTTTGATTCGTGGCTTAATATATGTTTAAATATGAACATTAATATACAGTGTATTATTATCTATGTTTAGGTAAACGGATATGCGCATATTTTATTTCGATTTCGGCTTAATAATTTTTTTCCTAGCCTTTTAAGAAACAAACTACATTACAATCGATTCGTATTTTTATCCTCTTTCGATCGCATATAGTAATATATGTGCACGCGGAATAGTTTCCGAGATATAACCGAAAAACTAAACTTATATTTTTAAGCGATTTTTTAATACCTTTTTTCCGTCAGTGTTTCAGAAAACAAGCTATACCTCGATCGATTCGTATTTTTATCCCCTTCCTTTCGTTTATAGCGGTATATTTGCAGGTGAAATAGTTTTCGAGATTTAAGCGAAGAACTAAAATTTTATTTTTGAGCGATTTTTTTACAATTGAAAGTTTGCTGGCTTATAACTTTTTTCGTACAGTCTTTCAAGAAACGAGCTATACCACGGTCGATTAGTACATTTAGCCTCTATTTTGATCGATTTGCATTGGTCGCTATGATGCACGGCTTTAATTTGGTTTTTATAACTAAAAAACCATCACAATTAATGACTATATGTTGTATATTTTAAAATGGCGAAAATGGCAACCTGAAAATTAGATTCTGCAAGATAAGACTTTTTATCTCTGTAACCAGAATTAATAGGAGATAAAAACACATATAAAACGTGGTATAATTTTTTTTGAAAAAAAGTTATTAAACAGCAAACTTTAAAAAATTTTAATAAATTGTCAAAATACATTAAACTAGTATTTTGGTATTTGCTCCAAAATGGTTTCGCGCAAACATATCCCACTACCCGGAATTATATAGGACAATAATACGAATAACACATGGTAAAATTTATTTTCTAAAAAAAGTTATTAAACAATTAAATTATTAATAAAACAATTAGAAAATATGTACAAGATGCTTATAGCAAAGTATGAAAAAATGTGCATTGTTCAATGTGATTTTTAACAGCAATTTGTTAATGTTTCTTAGAATAAGCAATTGAACTTAAATTGTCCTAAGCAGTTAGAATCAAATTCAACGGTTGCCACTTTAATGGTTGCAGTAATACATACGCACTTTTTGCTAATAACTCAAAAACTATTTCGAGCGCACATTTCGCCTTTGTATACTTTCAAAGCAAATAAAAATTTTATTCGCTTCAACCAATTGTTTTTGACGCGGCCTCGTACAAAAATTTGCTTTGTTGTACCAATACGCCGATGACTGCACCTTATAGATTTGCCTTGAAAAATCTGTATACAGTTTTTATATGTACTCTGCTAACGGGGACAATTAACGATTCGCATTAGCTAACAGCTATTCCCCATTCCATAATCAAATACTTGATTATACCATATTACATATAAAAATTTTGGAGGTCAGTAACTCTGAATCCAAGCGTGCGGCCATTTTTTTCACTTAACATTTTTTTATTTTTATTTTATTTATTTTAAAATGGCGAAAATGGCATCCTAAAAATGTAGAATTTGTAGAGTATTTTGCTTGATATTAATTTATGATTAATTATTAAATTTGATATATGTATGTTTAACTCTTAAGGAAACCCGTAAATTTATATTGTTTTTTATAAGTATTACTGCAATTATAATTATTACTGCTATAATATTATAATTGTTACTTTTTTATTTTTTTTTTTGCTATCATTATATTGTATTATTATTTGCATTATTGTAATAAATACCTTAATAACTGTTATTATAATTGGTATTTTTTGAATCCGAAGGATGCATCGAGTACATTTTAAGGAAGTTGTATTAAATATAATAAAAAATAAATATCAAACATAAAATATAAATTTAAAATAAGGATTACAAATAAATGCTAGTTTAGTAAAGTACAGTTTTTAGTAGTGTGTGTATATATTAGTTATAATAATTTTTAACTTTTGTAGATAAATTAATATTTCAATATGAAAATATATTATTCGGAACATTTTTGATATATTACAATAATATATAAATATATACATATATATTAATACATACATTTATAATAAGTATTAGTCATGAGAGATTCAACTACAATTAAAATTATTGGTAATGTGCTACTAGATATTTTCAATTACGATTACATTATTTGAAATTTTTAATTACAAATTTTAGAAATTGTAATTAGGCATTAATCCTTACTTGTAGTTTAACAAAATGAATCATAATCTCAAAAATATTAGCGTTACTAAAAATTCTGAAAATGAACCTCTGAAATACTTAGAAAATTTAAGCTGAAGTAGATAAATCAAAAACGGTAAATGTTGTAAAAGTCAGTAGCAACAGTGCAATATTATTAAAATTTGCATTGAGAGCTCAAAGAAATGTTAAACATTCTCTTTAAGCTATAATTTCCGAAAGATTATATATCAGAATTATCATTAATACAATGAGTATTATACGTATGTGTTTATAAAATACTTTTATTTTTGATATCAAGTAGAAACTATTAAATGCATAATAGTATGTTTTATATCTTTAATTTGTAAATACAAATTACGCTTAATTTATTTATTTAAATAGGAATCTTATTATTTTTTACATGTTTATTGTGTGTATATAATCGATTATTTTTTAAATAATATACTTTTTAACTATTATTATATAATTTTTGGTATTTATTTATCTTCCTTTTTGTGCAACAAAAAATTAAATTGAGATTCTTACATTGCAATAAATAACAGCAGTAATAAGAGGACTTGTTTTAAGTATTGGTACAAATTGTTTAAAATATTTTGCTTATCAACTTCACTATTGATAAACATATGGAACGTTTACGTTTATGCAGCAACTAGCTAGCGTTGAAGCAATCTGCAACATTTACACAAGAGTAATGAGGCCTTAAGTAACATTACTTAAAATCTACTTATAGTGCCAGTTCGCTCCACGTGCAATCGATAGAAATAAATATACAAATCGATAAATTCGCAGATATTTATTAGGTTTTCATATTTATTACCTTTATATAAAAAATTTTGTTTTCTGCATATGTTGTTTAATTTTTAATTATAATATTAATTATTATTACTGGCAAGAATTTAAGAAAAAATCTATATTAATTTTAAATATCATAAATTCATACTATTTAATTCACAAGTTGCGAGATTTAATAATGTAATATTAGCCCTGATGGCCTAGTTCATTAAAACGTTTATATAAAATTCAATTAGCACTACTGAAAATTCATTCAAAGCTAGTTAATAAAAATTTGACGGCGGCATCAAAAAAGGCAATAAATACAAGCAATCTGGCAACAAAAACTTTCATATGTGTACTGTTTACATTGGGGACATGTCCACAAAATATGCGGAAGGCAAAATAGTGTCTTCAAACTATGCGGAATGCACATAAAGTGATTTTAAACCTAATTCTTTAAGAATTAAACAAACATTTTGTTATTTATGTGTATAATTTTTCACATTAAAAACAATAAAAGTTTTTAGAAGCGTTTTAATTTATTGTAAAATAAAATTTAAAAATAAAAAGATCTTAGCTTGCAGAATCTAATTTTTAGGATGCCATTTTCCCCATTTTAAAATAAATAAAATAAAAACAAAAAAATGTTAAGTGAAAAAAATGGCCGCACGCTTGGATTCGGAGTTACTGACCTCCAAAATTTTTATATGTAATATGGTATAATCGAGTATTTGATTATGGAATGGGGAATACATGTTAGCTAAGGCGAATTCGTTAATTTTCCCCATTAGCAAACTACATATAAAAACTGTATACAGATTTTTCAAGGCGAATCTATAACGTGCAGTCTTCGGCGAATTGGTACAACAAAGCAATTTTTTGTACGAGGCCGCGTCAAAAACAATTGGTTGAAGCGAATGAAATATTTATTTGCTTTGAAAGTATACAAAGGCGAAATGTGCGCTCGAAATAGTTTTTAAGTTATTATCAAAAAGTGCGTATGTATTACTGCAACCATTAAAGTGTAACCGTTGAATTTGATTCTAACTGCTTAGGACAATTTAAGTTCAATTGTTTATTCTAAGAAACATTAACAAACTGCTGTTAAAAATCACATTGAACAATGCACATTTTTTTATACTTTGCTATAAGCATCTTGTACATATTTTCTAATTGTTTTATTAATAATTTAATTGTTTAATAACTTTTTTCAGAAAATAATTTTTACTATGTTTTATTCGTATTATTGTCCTTTATAATTCCGGGTAGTGGGATATGTTTGCGCGAAACCATTTTGGAGCAAATACCAAAATACTAGTTTAATATATTTTGACAATTTTTTTTTAATTTTTAAAGTTTGCTGTTTAATAACTTTTTTTCAGAAAAATATTTATACCACATTATATATGTTTTTTTATCTCCTATTGATTCTGGTTATCGAGATAAAAACTCTTATCTTGCAGAATCTAATTTGCAGGTTGCCATTTTCGCCATTTTATAATATACAACATAAAGCCATTATTTTTGATGGTTTTTTAGTTATAAAAACCAAACTAAAAGCCGCGCTTCATAGCGACCAACGCAAATCGATCAAAAAAGAGGCTAAATATACGAATCGACCAAGGTATAGCTCGTTTCTTGAAAGACTGTACGAAAAAAGTTATAAGCCAGCAAACTTTCAATTGTAAAAAAATCGCTCAAAAATAAAATTTTAGTTTTTCGCTTAAATCTCGAAAACTATTCCACGTGCAAATATACCGCTATACACGATCGGAAGGGGATAAAAATACCAATAGATCGTGGTATAGCTTATTTTCTGAAACACTGACGGAAAAAAGGTATTAAGTGGCAAACTTTTTAAATTTTAAAAAATCGGTTAAAAATATAAGTTTAGTTTTTTGCTTAAATCTCGGAAACTATTCAGCGTGAACATATATAACTATATGCGATCGAAAGAGGATAAAAATACGAATCGATCGTAATGTAGTTTGTTTCTTGAAAGACAACGAAAAAAAATGATTAAGCGGAAATCGAAATAAAATATGCGCATATCCGTTTACCTAAACATAGATAATAATACACTGTATATTAATATATTAAGCCATGCACCAAAATAATTTATAGGCAACATATTAAAATATATTTTAAGGCTTTGAAAACCAAATTCATTTCTAAAAATATAATAGTTTAGGAACTTGTTTTACCAAAATAACAATTTCACGAAAATGTAAATTTTTCAAAAAATTCTACTTGCAAGTAACAAATCATGTTTACGGGCACGCTTCAAAATAAGAAAATTTGCCTACTGGGTGCAAAATGCAATCTTAAGCAGGAAATGTTAAGAGAAAAAAATAGCCGCAACCCTTGGTTTCGGAGTTACGGACCTCCAAAGTTTTTATATATAATATGGTATAATCGAGTATTTGATTATGGAATGGAACAATAGCTGGTAGCTATGGCGCATCCGTTAATTTCACCGTTAGCCCAATTGCAAGCTACATATCATGACGTAATAATACTAGGAGGTCCTGATAGCGAATTCATTGATTTTCGCCGAAGTGTCAAACTCCCTAAAAAAATGATAAACATTTTTGATATATGGAGTTTGACATTTCAGGTTTTGACAAAAATTATTGAATGCGCCATTGCGACCACCTAGTATTGATTCGCCTTGCTACATATAAAAAACTGTATACAGATCAAGACAAATTCATTCCTAGGTAACCTTACCGTGGCAGCCGCTTTTTTATTTTTGCCTTGTATTTAGGTGATTCGTAAATGTCACAAGTTTGTTTTGTTTTTAATTTTTTTGTTTTATCCATGTACATACATTCATAAAATTTTGTGAATAATTTGTTGTTTGAAATATTTTTTGAAAATTCATTGTTGGCTCTAAAAGATTTTATAGATTTAGCAAAAAGAGAAATTTTTAAATAAATTCGTTATTTTAGATAAAGAAATGTTTTGTGCTTATACACATTCATTGGTAAGTAACACAATCAACTGGAAACAAGAAGTGGGAAATGTTTGTGATATTAATGTATCATGATTGTTGTTGTCTCGTAGCCCTATTTGTATTTGGGTAACTTTGGACGTAAACAACATTATTATATAGCAAATAAAAATAGAGTCGAAAGTCGTGTAATTGTGGCAGGAAGAACATGCTCAACAAGAGTTCCACACGGAAGACGACGCGATGTTCTACAAACGTCTTCATCCGCTGAGTCTACTTCATCAGCCCAAAATATGATCAGAGTACCGCAAAACTTGCGTCAGCTGGTTTCCAAACATAATGCCACAGCTACTAACTTTTTCGAAGCAGAGCGACTAAAGTACATGATAGAAAGGGTAAAATTAATTTTCGGCTCACATTCACGACGATTCAAGAGTAAAAAATCAAGTCATTTGATAGAGCTTACATTCAACAATGCCTTGGCCCAAACTATGCCACCAAAAAAATTTTCCAAATTTTTATAATCTTTAATACCTCAACACCAATTGTAAGTATAAACGTTAGTAACATTATTTGCGTTAAGAAAATAATGCCATTTAAATTTACTTTTGCAGAAAGTTTGTTCGTAGCTTTAAGACTGATCGTTCCATAGCTGCTGAAATAAAACGTAACCCTAATGTAGCTTCCCGGTTAAGAAGTGCTTTCAGTAGTAATCCGCAAAAACCCGAAACTGACTTAACAAATAACTTTGAAAGGTTGAAAAAACTACTGCAGAAAGCATCTAAAAGTGAAGGTAGAAAGGATCAGGTAAAAAAGAAAAGTAATAACAATAATAATGCATGTCATAAAACATGAAACTGTTTTTTTAGGAAAATAACTTTAAAATAGCATTTGCTAAGGGTTATTTGGCTGCTGTTAATTCGGAAGATCATCCCAAGTCTGGCAAGACTGAAATATCTTAAGGTTGGTATGATTTAGAAAAGCTTCTCGTGTTAATGCTATGAATATTTATTTAAACTTAGGTATTTCAGAAACTGTTAGTAATTGTTGTATTTATTGGGATATTCATAAGCTTGTTTTCTTCTTCCAATGGTTCCATGTTTCGGTAAAAACATATAATTGTTTTATCAATGGTTTGCTAAACCATTGCTAAACCTCTTATAAACCAGACATATTTTTTTCAATATGAACGCATTTAAATACACACACATACGTACGTAATTGTATTCACATTTAAACATGAGATTTCCCTGCAAAAAGAAAATTTCTTTTTATTTTGGAGGAAATGTCGTCGAATTCACATCCTTATATTCATTAAAAATAGTAATTTAAAAAATAACGTATTTAATATTCGAATAGGAAAGATTTAACTTTAAAGTGATTTATATTTTTTTTAATTACACTCTCACTTAAACACTTAGAAGATTCTACATGACAACATGACGCCATCATAGCATAACTTTAGAATTCTCCGCCTAAGATTTAATCAATTAATAAATCATACCAATGTACGCTTAAATATAATAAACTTCATTTGTAGATAAACCATGGTTTCCCAGTCCACAAAACATGAACGAAAAAGTCTTTACCTTTTACGACGTGCCTCATTTGCTGAAACTCATTCGTAATCACTTCTTGGACACTGGCCTTCTGATTAAAATTATAGCTTTTTGAGCTCACGAACGGTATTAGATGTACTGGGGCACACATCTAAGTCCACTAAAAAGTAGGGTTCTTGTACATTCTACTTCCAAAACCAACACTTATACTTATAATCAATCGATAAAAAAAAGGTAAGAAAAATAGTACTTTTACTAAAACTTTTAAGTTTTTGCCAGTCTGGAACTCTAAAAAATTTTTAACAATTTTTTTAAATAAATAATTAAGTTAAATGAATGGGTCATTTGCAAAGCCCACCACTACTTTAATCAAAAAAGAGTACCAATAATACATTCTTTCTTTTAAACCTGTTTTCAGGTACTAAATACGCTTGGAAATCAAATTTGCCAACTGGAAAATTAGTCGAGGGTAAGGCTTTTTTCTCAAACCAAAGTTACAAATCCCAGCTATAGTACCTAAGTTTCTACGCTATTTTAATCTAATATCCAATAAAATTAGGAAATAAATACATAAAACAACAAGACAGCACATGATATGAGGTGAAATTAATGTTAAAGCATTGTCAAAGCTTTTCTTAAATACATTTGTCAGCGAAGTTGATAAAACTTGTTTTTAAATAATAATCTTAGAAAAAGTATATATTTTTGACACTTTCATTAGAGTAATTGATTGTTCCTACAATTAAATGAAAATATATCTCAAAATATGTTTAAGTATTATACCTACATTTTTTGCTGTAAATAAATTTAAGATGCACATTTTTAAATAATACAATTTGTTTTTATTTTTATTTTTTTTTGGTAGTGAGCTGATATTTCTGTAAATATGTCCCTTTACTTGAGATTAAATTCATATCCCATTTGTCTTGTTAGTGTTCTTTAAAACCCGTTACCTCTAACTGTGGTCCAGAGTTAAGTGGTAGTCGTTGTAAGCTTTGCTTATGTTGCGGATGCTGGTATATATGTAGCCGATTGAACCTATCACAACAGTTCTACTTGCAGCATTTCTAGGGGTTGTTCAAGCTGCATTTGACTTTAAACGCTTTTTGTTTTTGATGAATCAGTTGCACTTATGAGCATTTCGCGCCAAAAATTTATATATATATATATATATATATATATATATATATATATATATATATATATATATGTTGTAAAACGTTAAATATTCAAAATAATTTTGAATATATTAATCAAAATTTATTCTATTTTGTTATATATTTGTTCGGATAAAAATATAGTTCATTATTTACGCATATTTTTTTTTCAACAAATCGCCAATGTTAATATTGTATAAAAAGCATCAAAATCTGGCAAAACTATAAATGTATGGTTTATTTTTTGTAAAATAAGTAGTATTTTTGGAAATATTTTAGTGGCCATATTGTTATTGTGTTTTTTAAATAAATAATTACAATATAAAAGAAAAAAATTTATTAAACAATATGAGTGGCTTTTACCGGCGAAATGTAACATAGCAATTGAAAAAGAAGTGACAGAGGATGAGATAAACGATGATACATATGAAATTGATGATGACCTTGAAATATTGATATTGAAGTTGAAGATGAAGCTCACATTTAAATAAGGGTCGACGGAAATGGTTTCCAAGCAATAAATTTGCTGGTTCAACAACATTTTTCTAATTTTTTAAATAATTTTTCTTATTTCTCTTACTAAGCTGAAAGCCTATGCAGTTAAGTAAATTATTTATAATTAAAAGTATAAATATATTATAGAAAAGTAGAATTAGAACTTTTATAAATTAAAAAATGTTCTAAATTTAAAATTTACTTATTATTTTTTAAAACGCTAAGGCCAATGAGTAAACACAATAGGCATAAGGGTAAAAACAAAACAATTTTATTACGAGAAATGAACATTTCAATGAATTACTTAAGGCTAGATGAGAAAAAGAAATATAGGTCGACGGAAATGGTTTCCAAGCAATAAATTTGCTGGTTCAACAACATTTTTCTAATTTTTTAAATAATTTTTCTTATTTCTCTTACTAAGCTGAAAGCCTATGCAGTTAAGTAAATTATTTATAATTAAAAGTATAAATATATTATAGAAAAGTAGAATTAGAACTTTTATAAATTAAAAAATGTTCTAAATTTAAAATTTACTTATTATTTTTTAAAACGCTAAGGCCAATGAGTAAACACAATAGGCATAAGGGTAAAAACAAAACAATTTTATTACGAGAAATGAACATTTCAATGAATTACTTAAGGCTAGATGAGAAAAAGAAATATAGCATAGCAGTTAATTGTTATTATTTTGCTTACTTCCCCTATGGTAAACTCTCAAAAAAATTTAAATTAATTTTTAGCAGCACAAAATAATTATTGCTAAAAATTTAGCACTAAGGAGACAAATAACAGCAAAACGCTAAAAATATGGCGAATTTAATTATTAAGAGATAGCTAATTTTAGCAATGCTCGTTACAGAATTGCATATGTAGCTAAAAATCGTTTTTAGATATTTTTAGCAATGGAAATTAAGCTTAAGCCATTTACAGAATACGGCCACTGATGCATGGCGAAATCCAGACGAATCAATTATAAGGTCGTAGCGATGGCGAATTCATTGATTTTGGCCGGTAGTTTAACTGTCAAACTCCATATATAAAAAATCTGCATACATATATTTTTATATGTAGTTTGAAATTCGGGCTTACGGCGAAAACTACAAATTCGCCATCGCTACCACCTTATAATTTATTCGCCTTGGGTGAAATATTCGTTTGGTGTTAGTTGCCCGGGTGGTTTCTTTTTATAAATTCACGTTGACGTTTAAGTTGCAAGTTCTGTCAAGAGTTGATTATAAAAAAAAATAAATTCAGATTTGTGTTTTATTGAAAAAACAACCTAACAATAGCATGATATATATGTATTATGCATGCATAAATATGTTATACTGCTACGAATTATATCAGGGCGAATCAATTATAAGCTGGTAGCTATGGCGAATTCGTTAATTTTTGCTTTTTGACCAATTGTCAAACTACATACATATAAAAAACTGTTTACAGATTTTTATATATGGAGTTTGGCAGTTAGGCTACCTGCAAAAATTAGTGAATTCGCCATCACTACCATCTTATAATTGTTTCGCCCTGGTTTGTGCCATTCTACAGTGTTGGGTAAAACTCCCCCGGACGAAGATCGGTTCTCGGGTTCAGAAGGAATCCCGGGAAGCGCAATTATAGTTTTGTTTACAATGCGTTTAGATCTAATTTTTATAGTCAAGTATAATAAAATGAACAATATTACAACTATTACTACAATATACACAGTTATATTTGTTGTTTTTTGATTAGCTTTTAGTTCTGATATATATTTTATATTTTTGATATGTTGATAAGACAGAGTTTTATATGGCAATTCTACATCTAAATTTACAAATATTTCTTTTGAGAAGTTTGGGATTTTAATGTTTTCACCATATATTTTTTTATCATACCAATGTTCCAAGATCAATATTTCACATTTTTCAAATTTTATAAGAAAGTGTCCATTTAAATTTATTGGTAAGTTATTACAATTTTGCTTAATAGTTATGTTTTTCATGTTTATAGCAAATTTTAAATATGTATCAATTTCTAATACAGTTGTTATCAGATTTTTCTTAAAACTACAATTCATTTTCTTATTATTTAATATATTCTCTATACAATTATCTTTAACAAGTGTTAAATTTTTCTTTATATTAGTGTAAAATATATAGTTTGATTTAGGCTGAGACACCTATAATATTTTTCATTAAGTTCTAATTCATTTTTATTTGGAATAGGTTGTACATAGATTTCATTATATGATTCAAAAGTTAGTTGTGGAATTCTTTCTACGTCTGAGTTTCCTGTATATCTATAAGGGGTAGTAAAATGGTATTCCACATTATTTTTCTCAAGGAAATCCTTAAAACCAGGTTCATTATCCATAATCAGTTTTTTAGGGGTTCTCATTTAGTTAAAAAGAATAGTAAAATGTTTTATTAAAATTTAGTGGAGTTTTCTCCTCAATTTTTTGTATAAGAGCGTACTTGGAGAATTTATCAATCATTGTAATGTATGCATCCTTTATGTCCAAGAACCAAATATCACCATGGTAGATTTTGTGTGGGGCGCTGGGAGTTTCCGTTTTCTCAAAAGGAAGTTTGATGGGAGTTCTTTCAATTTTGTAATTGCAAATCTCACAATTATTAATAACTCTAGCTATTTCCTTTCTTATGTTTGGGTAAAAGTATTGCTTTTTTAATTCCAAATACGTTTTGTCTATACCAGGATGATTGTTCTCGTATTTATGGTGTCTCATTATGATTTCTAGCAATTTTTCTTTTTCCACATTCTCTAACAGTGTGTAAGTTCCATATATCCTTAGTTTTTTAATATTATTTAATTTAATCATTTAACGAAAACTTAAGAAAACCACTGAATATAGAAACGAAACACCAAAGTAAGGCAGCCGCATTCCGGTACGCCTTTAGTATCTTTGTCGAAATATAAGGCATTGGAGTTACAAGTGATTTCCGCAGTTTTCGACCACATTGAGAGAGTAATAAAATATAAATCGGGACATGAATTTAGCTTAGGCATAAGTCTCCATAAATAACTTATAGACAAAATAAGAGACTATAATTATAATGTTGGCAGTTTGCAAGTTCAAGCCTGGACAGAACTGCATAAATTAAGTAAGGAATTTATTGAAAACCATAAAGAGACAATTGAGAATAGCAAACTGACATAATTAGAGGAGGTGCGATACGTTTTAGACATAGTTAGTGAAATTAAAGACAATAAATCAGAAGTAGTATATAATCAGATAAAAATTTTGAAAAGACTAAAAGAGGAGTATAATAAGAAGAGGTGCAAATAAAGTTTACGAATAAGTTATTAGAGTCAATAAAAGGAGAACCAGCAGCTGAGCGAGAAGTATATAGCAAAAACAGTGAGGTTACAACAGTTAAATAGGGGAAATACGACAAAATCCAAATATTATCTGTCGCCTTGTCGAACGCAACGAGAGAGCTGGATATCGCATGTAGATCAAGATCTCCATCCACATCGGAAGGCAGTAAAGGGAAAGTTTTAAGCACAGAAAGGCAGCAGGCAGAACCAGAAGAAGAAAGTGCGGTTCGAATCTTGGACAAGGTTAGGAGCGTATTGTCAAACGGAAGAAAAAATATAAACGGAGAATATACGTCGGAAACGGTGAATAAGAAATTAGCAAACTCACTAGAATAGAAAAAGGAGTTTGAAAAACTTGATTCTAAGCCGCCTCATATTAAAAGGGACTTCGAAAAATGTATAGAGGAATATCGGAAAACGCTTCAGTACCTCGTCATACCCCCAACGTCAGACGACAAAGTTGTATACACAGCAAACATGGCATCAGTCTCCACAATAACAAAGCATATTAAGAATATAGTTCCTATATTTTTAGCATCGAAGGACCAGATTTGACTTTGGAGGTTTTTCGTGTTATTTAAGGATGTAAGTTGGCAGAATGAGAACTGTTTACTGACAATAACAGAACAATAACTTCGAAAGTCATAGAGTGTCTTAAGCTACGGTTTATGGGATCTGCTTACGTACAAATACCACCACAGTCTTTTGGTACAGTGGATGCCCTGTGTAACGCCATAAAGAAGCTGTATCTAAAGACAAAAACTTTAGTCAGATAAGAAAACTTATTATATTATGCAGGCAGGGGCAAGCCGATTTGGTAGCCGTATAGAAGTGTTACTTAATGAAGCAAGAGGCATTGCAGCGAAAGAATGGAGCGATGTGGACAGCAGGCAAACCATACTAAAAGGTTTTAGGATATTGGCGGTGAAAAGTTTTTTAAAAGGTTTGAGGGATCAGTCATTAAGGACAAGATTTGTGGGCGAAGAAAAGAAGGATTTGCAAGTATTAGTGCAAGTATGGAAAATGCTGAACAGCTTTTTGGAGATAATAAGCTAAGTATAAATACTGTGACAGCGACAATACCATGCAGTTTTTGTAATCAGGAAAGCCACAATAGAACAAACTGCGAACGGAGGTTAAACACGCCATATTGCGTAAAATGAGGTGTGTATGGACACGAGGAAGGTCCATCATGTAGAAGTAACGCAAAATTCACTCTGAATTTTTGCGTATAATTCTTCGATATCGCAATAATCTACCAAATTTTCCTCTTCTTTAATTATTTGAAGTATTTTTTCTACTACAATTTTATAGTTATTTGAACTCACTCCGAATTTGTATAACTTTTTATTGAATTGACTTTTTTCTTCATATGAATCTTTCTCTTGTTTTTCAATTAATATTTGTCTGCTTGTAAACTGTAATGGACTTTCAGTTACCTGAATATGATCCAATCCATCATCTTGAGCGCAATGCACAGTTGGTACTGGGGAATTTTTCCTTTTTCTTATTTTCGTTTTTACAATTCTGGGTTGAATAGTTTCTCTGTCCACAATTCTAAAATTTAATTGTTTGTTTTTATGTCTTCGGAAAAAATGTCTCTTCAAACCTACTCTGCTTTCAAAACCACCATTGCAAATCTTGCACTGATATATTTGGGCACCATGTTTTTCCTTTACGTGTTGGGTTAATACTTCTTTTCTTTTGTAAGCCTTTTGACATTTGTCACATTCGAAGAGATTTATTTCTACATCTTTTGCAACCTTGGTTTCTGTATTTTCGATAGTTATTCTGGATAGTGCATCCGCCACCTTATTTTCTTTGCCTTGAAATTGGTTTATATCAAACTCATATTCGTTGAACTTGATTTTCCAGCGAACTAATTTTGAATTGGGTTCTTCTAAACTGGCTAACCATATTAAAGGTTTATGATCTGTATGCAATTTAAATTTTCTACCATATAAATAATGTCTGAACTGGCTACAAGCCTAAACAATTGCAAGTAATTCCTTCTCTATTACACTGTAATTGATCTCATGTTTATTAAGTGTTCTTGAAGCAAAAGCTATAGGACCGCTATCCTGAGACAGCACAGCACCCAATGCAAAGTTACTAGCATCTGTGGTGAGAATAAATTTCTTCCCGAAATCAGGATACCTTAATACCATATCTGAGGTTAGTATCTTTCTCTTTCCTTATAGTCGGTGTCATTTTCGTTGATCTGCCCGTCTTTTTTGAGTCTAAAAGTGAGTGGTTTAGCTATTTTAGCATAATCTGGGATAAACTTTCTGTAGTATCCACTCAACCCTAAAAATGCTTGAAGTTTTTTCACTGTCTTCGGAATAGGAAAGTTTCTTATACATTCTATCTTTTTAGGGTCTGCCTTTATTCCATTTGGCGTTACAATATGCCCAAGAAAATCAGTCTCTGTTTTCAAAAATGCACTTCTATTCAGCGAAACCTTTAAATTAGCCTTCCTTAACGTCTAAAATATTTTTTTCAAATTATCTATATGTTCTTGATGGAAAGTACCAAATACCAATATGTCATCCATATAGATAACACATATTTTATTAATATAATCCCGAAGTACCTTATTCATCATTCTTTGGAATGACGCTGGAGCATTCTTTAGCCCGAATGGCATACGCTTAAATACGTAATCATTGGTTGAAAATGCAGTTATTTCTTGGTCATTCTCATCTACTTCTATCTGGTAAAATCCTTTTGTTAAGTCTAATGTGGAGAAGTAATTGGCTCGTCCCAGTTTATCTAGCACATCATCAATAAGGGGTATAGGATATTTGTCCTCTCTTGTCACGGCGTTTAGTTTTCTAAAATTTATAACTATTCTCCATTCCTTGTTTCCTAATTTATCTTCTTTTTTGGAACCACCCAAATTGGAGAATTATAAGGTGAGTCACTTGGAGCAATTATACCTTGCTCCAACATTTCAGTTATTTGCTTTTTCACTTCTTCCTTGTGTATTTCAGGATATCTGTATGATTTTGAATAAACTGGTCTGTTATTGTTCGTAGGGATTTTATTTTTAATATCATTAGTGAAGGATAGATCATTTCCTTTTTTGTAAAAAATATCAGAAAACTCATGTAACAGTCTTTTAATTTCGATTTTCTCTTCTCTATTTAAATGTTCTAATCTTAATTGTTCTTTTATTCCTGATTCATCTAAATGATGTAATTCGGGTAGCTTTTCTATTTCATTTCTTTCTTTTGCAATATCGATTTCGTGTTTATCTTCATTTTGTCCCTCAAAGTACAAAGGCAATTCTTGGTTATTTATAATTATACTTTTTTTCTCATAATCTATAATGGAATTATTACCGCGTAACATTTTGATCCAAATATTCCGTTAAAAGTGGGGTGAAAACTACAAATTTTAAATGTTATGTCTTTTCTTAGTAAATCTTAAGGGCCATTCTTTTTTATTCTTGCCTCTTCTCTTATTTCTAAATGCCTTAAGCAGTTTTTATTTTTAATGGAGTTTCCAAAGCAAAGATTAAATTCTTTGGGCATTGGTCTCTTTGAATAAGGTTTTCCGTAGAACCTGTATCTATTAGGATTCTTGTTGCTCGTCCATTCTGTCTGAACAAAATATAGGGTAACTTGAGTTCGGTGGGTCCTTCATTTTGGAGGCCATACAGGGAAAATTTTGCGAGGATTGCTTATTTAAAAAGTGGTTTTGTCTGGTTTGTCCACTAATGTCCATTGGTTCTTATTAAATCTAGGAAAATTGTTCTGTCTTGGGGGTGAATTATTCTGCCTAAAATAGTTGTTTTGTCCGGAGTGGTAATTTTGATAATTAGTATATCGATGATGGAGATTTTTTTTATAATTATTTTCTTTAATTTTATTTTTCTCACTTGTCAATAAATTGGCCTGACTTAGTTCATGCAAGGCCATTTCTAAAGAATTGGGTTTCAGTGCACACAAAACTGTTTTTAAGTTTAAAGGCAACTTATTAATAAGCACTTTCAAAGCCGTATTTTTTTATGTTCTATTTCGGAATTATTTATTTTATCTCTAAATTGAGCATTTCTTAAATCATCGTATAGCTGTTCAGCTGAAGCCAAACTGCCAAAATTATCCTCTAATAAATTTTTTATTTCCTCCCATCTTAATTTTACCTTTAATTAGTGACAAGAACATTCGCTGCGCTTCGGGTGTGTACTGCTCCATCATCGGGATCACATTATTTATACTTGCCAGGAAGGGGTATAGCTCTTCCTTTTTACCATCAAAATCTTGTGTTACTCCCAGGAATTTTAAGGGATCAATCTCTCTACCTATCTTCATCTGTTGCTGCTATATTTGTTGTTCTTGTTGCTGGTGCAGCAACTGTTGTTGACGTTGCTCTTCCTGTAACTGTTGCTCCATTTTTTCTAGTTGTCCTCGGTTATTCTCAAATATTTTCCTTCTTCTTTCAGATCTGTAGTTTTTAATATCCACCTTGATGTTTTTATTTTCAATTAGAGCACTTTTCAACTTGATTTATTTTATTTATTAATAAATGTTTTATTCAGCTAATTAATATTCATTTAGTTAATTCAATTCGTTTCGTACTTCTACTTAAAGCTTTTATAATATTAAAGTTTTTTATAATCTTAGATAATTAGACCACTTTAATTTAAATTAAAATATTTATATATATATTTTATGTGATAATTCTGGAGGGACCCTTGGGTATCGCAGAATTTAAGTTATTTTTATCCTTTTCGTAGGATTCTTTTTTTCTCGGGATAAGCAATTTATTTTTGCTTATCCTACCGACTGCGCCAATTTTATTTAACAAAACAAATTGTTATAAATTTTATGAACTTATTTAATAAAACAAATTGTTGTTAAATTTACGAACTGTCTTTATTAAGATCAGGAAGACAAAAGCTTAGCAAATTAAATTTACAACTAAGTTTTATACATTTATCAGTGGGCGTTGAAAGTAAGTAAGTATAATTCTCTTATTCTACAAATATAAACATAAAATAGAACTCAAGAAGGTGACAATTTAATTATTCTCTTATATTACAATAATTCTCTTACATTATAAAGTAAATAAATTTTATAGTAAACATTAGTTCAATTGTTACTTGAATATGAAACTGTTATTAGAGTTTTATGTTGGTAATATAAAAATGTTTGGTTGTGGTGTCAGAAGATTCAAATAACAATTGGGAATTTCTGTGGTTTGTGCCATTCTACAGTGTTGGGTAAAACTGTTACATGAGTTTTCTGATATTTTTTACAAAAAAGGAAATGATCTATCCTTCACTAATGAAGTTAAACATAAAACCCCTACGAACAATGACAGACCAGTATATTCAAAATCATACAGATATTCTGAAATACACAAGGAAGAAGTAAAACGGCAAGTAACTGAGATGTTGGAACAAGGTATAATAGCTCCAAGTGACTCACCTTATAATTCTCCAATTTGGGTGGTTCCAAAAAAAGAAGATAAATTAGGAAACAAGGAATGGAGAATAGTTATAGATTTTAGAAAACTAAACGCCGTGACAAGAGAGGACAAATATCCTACACCCCTTATTGATGAAGTGCTAGATAAGCTGGGACGAGCAAATTATTTCTCCACATTAGACTTAACAAAAGGATTTTACCAGATAGAAGTAGATGAAAATGACCAAGAAAAAACTGCATTTTCAACTAATGATGGCCATTACGAATTTAAGCGTATGCCATTCGGGCTAAAGAATGCTCCAGCGTCATTCCAAAGAATGATGAATAATGTACTTCGAGATTATATTAATAAAATATGTGTTATCTATATGGATGACATATTGGTATTTGGCACTTCCCTTCAAGAACATATAGATAATTTGCAAAAAATATTTCAGACGTTAAGGAAGGCTAATTTAAAGGTTTCGCTGAATAAAAGTGCATTTTTGAAAACAGAGACTGATTTTTCTGGGCATATTGTAACGCCAAATGGAATAAAGGCAGACCCTAAAAAGATAGAATGTATAAGAAACTTTCCTATTCCGAAGACAGTGAAAAAACTTCATGCATTTTTAGGGTTGAGTGGATACTACAGAAAGTTTATCCCAGATTATGCTAAAATAGCTAAACCACTCACTTTAAGACTCAAAAAAGATGGGCAGATCAACGAAAACGACACCGACTATAAGGAATCTTTTGAAAAGTAGAGAAAGATACTAACCTCAGATATGGTATTAAGGTATCCTGATTTCGGGAAGGAATTTATTCTCACCACAGATGCTAGTAACTTTGCATTGGGTGCTGTGCTGTCTCAGGATAGCGGTCCTATAGCTTTGGCTTCAAGAACACTTAATAAACATGAGATCAATTACAGTGTAATAGAGAAGGAATTACTTGCAATTGTTTAGGCTTGTGGCCAGTTCAGACATTATTTATATGGTAGAAAATTTAAATTGCATACAGATCATAAACCTTTAATATGGTTAGCCAGTTTAAAAGAACCCAATTCAAAATTAGTTCGCTGGAAAATCAAGTTCAACGAATATGAGTTTGATATAAACCACGTTCAAGGCAAAGAAAATAAGGTGGCGGATGCACTATCCAGAATAACTATCGAAAATACAGAAACCAAGGTTGCAAAAGATGTAGAAATAAATCTCTTCGAATGTGACAAATGTCAAAAGGCTTACAAAAGAAAAGAAGTATTAACCCAACACGTAAAGGAAAAACATGGTGCCCAAATATATCAGTGCAAGATTTGCAATGGTGGTTTTGAAAGCAGAGTAGGTTTGAAGAGACATTTTTTCCGAAGACATAAAAACAAACAATTAAATTTTAGAATTGTGGACAGAGAAACTATTTAACCCAGAATTGTAAAAACGAAAATAAGAAAAAGGAAAAATTCCCCAGTACCAACTGTGCATTGCGCTCAAGATGATGGATTGGATCATATTCAGGTAACTGAAAGTCCATTACAGTTTGCAAGCAGACAAATATTAATTGAAAAACAAGAGGAAGATTCGTATGAAGAAAACAATCAATTCAATAAAAAGTTATACAAATTCGGAGTGAGTTCAAATAAGTATAAAATTGTAGTAGAAAAAATACTTAAAATAATTAAAGAATAGGAAAATTTGGTAATTTATTGCGATATGGAAGAATTATACGCAAAAATTCAAAGTGAAGTGATTAAATTAAAAAAAATTAAAAAAATTAAGCATATATAGAACTTACACACTGTTAGAGAATGTGGAAAAAGAAAAATTGCTAGAAATCAAAATGAGACACCATAAATACGAGAACAATCATCCTGGTATAGACAAAACGTATTTGGAATTAAAAAAGCAATACTATTACCCAAACATAAGAAAGGAAATAACTAGAGTTATTAATAATTGTGAGATTTGCAATTACAAAATTGAAATAAATCGCATCAAACTTCCTTTTGAGAAAACGGAAACTCCCAGCGCCCCGCACAAAATCTACCATGCTGATATATGGTTCTTGGACACAAAGGATGCATACATTACAATGATTAATAAATTCTCCAAGTACGCTCTTATACAAAAAATTGAGGAAAGAAGTTCACTAAATTTAATAAAGCATTTTACTATTCTTTTTAACTTAATGAGAACCCCTAAAAAACTGATTATGGACAATGAACCTGGTTTTAACTCAGCTCTTTTTAAAAATCTCCTTGAGAAAAATAATGTGGAATACCATTTTACTACCCCTTATAGACATACAGGAAATTCAGACGTAGAAAGCTTCCACAGCAGTCTTAATGAAAACATAAGGATTCTAAAAAAGAGAGAAGAAACATCTGACTTAGTTTATAACGTTGATTTACCGATTCAAGCCAATTTCATTTATAATAACACTATTCATTTAACCACACAAAGAAAGCCAATAGAAATTCATTTTCAAAATAATCCTATAGAAAACGAAAAAATTAAAGAAACAATTGAGATACGAAAAGAAAAAAACTTATCATACCTTAATAAAAATCGAATGGATAAGCCAGTAAATGAAAAATTCTAAAAAGATTTTAGAGCACATAAAACAGATACTAGGCACGAAAAAGTCCCTTTAGAAAAAATAACCGATAAAAGATATAAAAATAAAAACCAAAATGTTTATAAAGATCAGCTATTAAAGGCAAAAAATACTTTCAGGTCGTTGGATGTTTTGTTTGATCCTGATGACATTTGTGATTCACGTGACACATGCTCAGAAAATTGACGTAACTGACCTATCTTACGGAAACGGATTTACTACTATACTTTCGGGACAAAGGAAACTTATAAAAGGTTATAAAAATATCATACACATTTTTAACATCACAAAATATGAAGAATACATAGATAACATTGAAAGTAATATGACCGACACACAGGACGAATACTTGAAACACCAGGTACAACATTTAAAAACAGAACTAAAAATGTTAATTCCTACAAGACAAAAACGAGGACTCATCAATATATTAGGAACAGGACTAAAATATATTTACGGGACAATGGATGACAACGATAGACAAGAAATTGAGAGTAGACTGAAAATAGTAGAAACTAATGACCACAACCTAATAGAACAATCAAATAACCAGATTCAAATAAATAAACATTTTGATGAACAATTGGCAAAACTATCAAAAATTTTCGAACAGACCGAAAAAATATATTTTGAATACCAATTACTAAACAATGATTCTAAAAGAAATCGACTAGACATTCAAGATAGACATATCTCATTCTAACTTTCTAGATTTTAGAGAATTATCGATAGTGTAGAAGGAGTACTGTTGACATCAAGTTTAGGTCTCTTAAGCCAAAACATACTTACTGACGAAGAAATTATCAAAAACGACATAACTTTTGAAAAATTACAAAACATAAAAATTACAGTGGCAACATCCGGCAAAAATATCCTTTTTATTTTAAGAATTCCACAACTAACTTTTGAATCATATAATGAAATCTATGTACAACGTATTCCAAATAAAAATGAATTAGAACTTAATGAAAAATATTATAGGTATCTCAGCTTAAATCAAACTATATATTTTGACACTAATATAAAGCAAAACTTAACACTTGTTAAGGATAATTGTATAGAGAATATATTAAATAATAAGAAAATGAATTGTAGTTTTAAGAAAAATCTGATAACAACTGTATAAGAAATTCATACATATTTAATATTTGCTATACACATGAAAAACATAACTATTAAGCAAAATTGTAATAACTTACCAATAAATTTAAATGGAAACTTTCTTATAAAATTTGAAAAATGTGAAATAATGATCTTGGAACATTGGTATGATAAAAAAAAAATATGGTGAAAACATTATAATCCCAAACTTCTCAAAAGAAGTATAAGTAAATTTAGATGAAGAGTTGCCATATAAAACTCTCTCTTATCAACATATCAAAAATATAAAATATATATCAGAACTAAAAGCTAATCAAAAAACAATAAATATAACTGTGTATATTGTAGTAATAGTTGTAATATTGTTCATTTTATTATATTTAACTATAAAAATTAGGTCTTAACGCACTGTAAACAAAACTTTAATTACGCTTCCTGGGATTCCTTCTGAACTTGAGATCCGATCTTCGTCCGGGGGAGTTTCACCCAACACTGTAGAACGACACAAACCACAGAAATTCCCAATTGTTATTTGAATCTTCTGACACCACACCCAAACATATTCATATTACTAACATAAAACTCTAATAACAGTTTCATATTCAAATAACAATTGAACTAATATTTACTATAAAATTTATTTACTTTATAATGTGAGAAAATTATTGTAATATAAGAGAATAATTAAATTGTCACCTTCTTGAGTTCTATTATATGCTTATATTTATGGAATAAGAGAATTATATTTACTTACTTACAACGCCCACTGATAAATGTATAGAACTAAGTTACAAATTTAATTTGTTAAGCTTTTGTCTTCCTGATCTTAACACTATGTCTACACGAGACGAATTTTCATCATAATATGTGATAAAACGCCAGGAGAACAATTGTCAATTTTTTATTAATATCAGTATATGATGATTTTATGTTATGATGAATCATTTTTCATTAGTCGTTGTGAAGGTAATATGTTAAAATAATTTTGTGTGGTTGTTTTTTTTTTTTTTTTGAATTTTCGGTTTGTTTTTTTTTTAGAAAATAATGAGTGCGAAGTAAAAAAAAATCTGCGTATTTTGGTTGCTTTAAAGCAACTAAGTCCATTAATGGAATTTTCCGATGAAGAATTAGGAAGGAACCGAAATATGTGGGTGACCCCGTTTTTGGCAAAAAGAGAAATTTTTTGCTTGGAAGCACACCTTTTAAAGGACATTTTGTGGGAAGAGAAGGAGTACCGAAACTTCTGCCGTTTAAATGTTAGCGATTTTGAGAAAATACTTAATTTGGTAAGTTCATGCTCCGTACAGAAGAGTATTGCGAGTTGTGCTTTTTATTTTTTCAAGTTTTTAGAACAAAAGTTCCATAAAATTCGACTTGTAGGTCAATTATAAAATTGAAAAACAAAACACAATAATGAGGTATGCTATAAGCGCACGAATTCGTTTAGCAATTACACTGCGTTATTTGGCTACTGGAGACTCGTTTAGATCATTAGAATTTCTAACTCGTATTTCAAGAAAAGCAATAAGTCGGTTCATACCAGAAGTGTTGAGAGCAATCATTGAATCATTGCAAACTGACTATTTACAAGTAAGATTTATAATTTAAATCGTTGAGAAAATTTCAACTCAAATTTTTTACAGTTTCCCTCAAATGAAAATGATTGGATTGCTGGGGCAGAGGGCTTTGAACGATTGTGGCAATTTCCACACACGTTGGGAGCAATGGATGGCAAGCATATCAGAATAAAAGCTCCACCTCATTCCGGATCTGATTTTTTCAACTACAAAGGGTTTTTTAGTCTAGTCTTGTTTGCGGTGGTAGATGCAAATAGTAGATTTTTGTATACAGATGTTGGTGGAAATGGCAGAGCCTCAGATGCAGTCATCTTTAAAAATTGTACGCTCTATAACTCTTTGAAGGAGGGGAAGCTTAATATACCAAGCGACAGACCATTAAAAGGGCAAGTATTCAAAACCCCTTTTTTTTATTGGAGATGATATTTTCGGGCTAGCTCGTCATGTAATGAAGGCTTACAATCGCTATTCTGAATCGTCAACACCACAAGAAATTTTTAATTATAGGCTAAGCCGAGCCAGATTGCCAGTTGAAATGGCCTTTGGAAGACTTGCGTCAAGATTTAGAATTTTCCACAGGCCAATTGAGGTACAAATTGAAACATCTGATTTTTTGGTGAAAACATGTTGTATTTTACATAATTACTTATGTAAAGATGTGATGGAACCTCAACTATTGGAAGGAATTACACCAAATCTACCACAGACAATGACTTCACTTCCCCCGCAAGCCTATGATACAGTTAGATTTGCCAATGAAGTGAGGGAAAATGTAACAAAATATCTTGTTACAGATGGTGATGTAGCATTCCAATGGCGAAAAATAAAAAAAAACAAGTAGCGAATCCTGTTAGTGTAACAAAAAATTAAAACAAATTTTTAAAAGCAACAATCGGCCCTTTTCAAGGCCATCAAAAAATATTAAAGAGATTTCTTTTGTTCAAACAAAAACTTTTTTTCAGAAGAAACTTAAGGTAATAATGTATGTATACTTATAAATTAAGTCTTCGGAGAAAAAACCTAGCAAACAGTGAATATAAGATAAATAATACATAAATTTCATTTTAAATATTTTATTTTAAAGATATGTAGGTATATTTAGAAAAAAATTTTTTAATATAACAATATATTAGCATCAGTTAGAGCTGTATGCAGTAAGTCGTTTTGGTTTCCTTTTTGAATATAATTTGCCAAAACTTGCTGCAACTCAGCCATGGCGTTTGTTGCTAAAGTAAGAGGCAACTGCGACAGTTGCAGTTCTACCGATTTAGCAAAGGCTGAATATATTGTTTCGTGTTCAGTGGCACTTTTTAATATTGAATCTAGGGTACTATTAAATTTTTTGTCCCTTTCGGTTCTTGCTTTTTTCGCTTGATTAAATTTTCCGCAACTAGACGGTGTTACATCTATGTAAGAAATGTCAGAGACACTTTCTTGCCTATCTCCGAGATTTGAGCTGCATTGCAAACTAGGGCTAAACTCTATCAAATCACTTGTATGAACATTCTGAAAAAAAAATATATTATGGCTTACATTAAAATAAAGCAAATTTAAAAAACAACAAACTTACTTCTGATAACTTGCTTGTTGTTTTTCGTAAAACAACGACATTTTCCAAAAAGCTTAGCTCGTCAAAATAAAATAAATGAGGATGATAAACGTCATCAGTTGATGTGCCTGACTTTTTGGATCCAGCAACCTTTTTTTTCGGACACATAGGCACCTCGAAGGTTTTTAATTTTTTTTTTCACAATGTTTTTTTAAATTTCACCCCATGCATTTTTTTTAAATCCACTCTTTTATACTCTGGAGATTTATAGTCCCACAGGCACGGAAATTGCTTATAGAGGGCAATGACTTTAAAAACGTCCTGCTCTCTCCAATCCATAATGCAAGGATTGAACTGCAAATCATAAGGTCAAAATTACAATTGTACATACATATTTTCAATTTTTAAAATACCGGCATAACCTGCAAAAAATTTCACACACAGTATCTTCTGTGGCCGGTTTTTTTTACTATCACTTTTTGTACATATACATAACTACTGACTTACTTTTTTTTTGTTAAACTTATTAATTTTATTGCTTTGCCCAAATTTTTCAGACTTTCTTTTCCCACACTCTTTACAGCGAAACTAAATGTTAATTTACTTCTTTTTGTCTATAAAATGAAAAAAAGTTTTAAATAAGAACAATTCAATTAAAAATAATAAAATTTGCTTACCTTTTTAATAATGTATAGATAATTTAAAATTTTTATTGAAAAAATTATACGTCAGAAATTAAATGACATATAAAATGACTTTTCATGTCATGATAAATTTATTAGTCTATGAGCTCTGACATAACGATGATATAATATTAATAAATGAAGTCTACACGGGATAAATTTTCTTCATAATATAAATTTGACTTTTATCAAGATATAAATTTATCAGGAGTGGACTCCCTGTAATAAAGACAGTTCGTAAATTTAACAACAATTTGTTTTATTAAATAAGTTCATAAAATTAACAACAAGCTGTTTTGTTAAATAAAGTTTATACATATATGTGTTATATGTTTATATGTATGCACGTATATTTGTGTTTATATGTATAGGTGTAAAGATATATATTGGAAAACGCCTGATTCAGATGTTTGGATTATTGTTTTTAAAATCTAATATATATGAACAAGCTCAATAGGCATTAAAATGCCTATTATTAATACTTAAAACAAAAACATACAAATATTTATGAGTTTTCTATGATGTTTTAGAAGTAGCAAACAAGATAAACAAAGGAAGTATAATTTAAAAAATAATATCTTTACTTCAAAAACTGTTTTTTTTTTTCAATATAAAATTTGTTTTTTATTTGCGAATGGAGTTTTTCAAGCCCAAAAAAATAACAAAACAAAAAAACTTTATGCTTAAATTATAGCATAAAATACCTATCTCCCTTCTATATTATTGTAAATAATTAAATATCAATACAATTTTTTGTAAACAATTTTAAATTTAGACACATTTTTTGTTTTTGTTAACAATTTGGAAAAGAATGGTTTTGGGAATTTAATATTTTTTAGTTTTATAATTTTAAAAATGAACTAGGGTTACGTGTGGTGTTCTCCAACACAATAAGCGAAACCGTCAACTAACACCATGGACTCATCCTGTCCAGCCCCCAACGGGGTAGCAACGCAAATGAACAAAAAACACGGAAACATGGCACTAGAGCTGCCAATAAAATAAACAAAACTTTACTTAGAGGGCTTTATTGTCACTTCACTTTTGATCTTAAACGAAGTGTTTTTTGTGGTCACGATCTATGGTTTTTTCCGGAAGTCACCATCACACACCAGTGTGATTAAAGCTTTGTTTTACCACTGCAAAATGCAGTAGGTGCAACACAACCGACACTTTTATCACAACACCTCCGAATACGCAGATAAAATATAAGCAAGCTGTGCATAAGAAAGCAGCCGGTGAAAAAATTTCGTTTTGATACAAGTCTGATATGCACGGTACATATGGTTCTTTGAATGCCATTGACTATATAAGAAATACCCAAACTTTTCTCGAAGTTGAATTGGTTGGATATAAAGGACCGACCATAATAAGATGCAGTCTACTTCATACCAACATTGATTGTTCACATTCGCATCAGTTGGATATACGAAAAGATGAATTTAATATATTGGATCCACATGATTTGAAAGTGCCACAAAGATGTTGGCTATTTTGCAGAATTTAAAAACATGGGTATTATACATACGGCTAAAATGGAATTATTAAAAAAGAAGCGACAACGTTTCGGACGTGACTTTTTAACAATTAAAGAAGATCAGGTGTTGATAAAACAAACGGAAAAGGAAGCTTAGAATATGAATTTAAATCAAGTACGGCTATGCTTTGATGCTTTAAGAGTTGAAAAATACAAATCATATACTCCCATAGCCCCACCAAATTATACAAATCCAGTTAGTTTTCCGGGCAGAAGGTGACATAACACAACACAACACACCTAAAATAAGCAGTAAAAGACGCATCCTTCATATACGAACGTTAGTTCCCCATCAGCAGCAACATTAACACCACACGTAAGGACGCAGTTTAGGATAAGGGGGGAGAGATGTTGAGAGGTACCTTCGTATTTTTAAGTATATCAAAATTAATAAATATGTACTAATGAAATATCACTCTTTTTTGGCAAGTCAGCTATTTATTTATTTAAATTATTAATTTTTAAAAAATGCTGATTCTGTTTAATAAGCATTTTTAGCGTTAAGAATTTAGTATAAATACTGATTAAGAATTGGAGTTGTAAATTAGAAGTTTGAAACAAATAGTTATAACCTGTAATTCCTACGGGACCCTGCAGGTTAAAAAAATTACATTAATATTGATCATGACCTAAAATTCCTACAGGACCCTGGGGGTTATATACATGAATAAAGTTAATAAAATAAATAATAAATCAGAAAGCGTTCTTATTTTTCACAACAACCCTAACAGGCTTTAGTGGTTTGTAAATTATTCAATACTTGTTTAGTTAATTTTTATTTTAGTTTAAAAAGTTTTTTAGTTTAAAAAGTTTAAAAAGTTTAAAAAGTTTATTAAAGTTAAACTTTCTTTTGTTTAAATGTTTTGAAATAAATAATTAACACATATACATACATAGTATTTAAAGTAAATAGGATGAGCCAATTAATTAGTTTTTTTTAAGAATTTGGTTTAAAATATTCACTTTTAAAGTGAAAAAAGTGTTTTTTTATGGTTCCACAAATTTTCATTTTTGGCGTACCAAGAAACTTTTCGGGGCGCGTTATGTAAATTTGACTCAAGTTATTTGTCAGCAATACTGATTCCATTATAAAAAAGAAATTTTTCTAAAAAGCTTCTTCTTGTTTTCTGCCAAACAGAAAATATTAAAACGTGCAGCTGTTTCATTAGTGTGGCCAACCTGCCTATCAGACCAATACTACAGGATGCACATGACACCAGATAAGTGTCAGCTTTTTATTTAAAAATTTTATGTTTTACATAACATTCTTATTTGGTTTTTCCCAAACTATTTGCCTTATTCTATAGTTTCTTTTACTTATATTTCTCTTACTTATTAGTTGTTTGCGTTTCGGAGACCTAGAATAATGTCAATAGTGATATCGTAATCATATGTAATGCATTTTTAGAAACCTAAATAAATCAATTGAATAATCTGATTATTACACTTCTACTTTATGAAGTCACTTTGTTTAAGGGTGATTACTTCAACTCATTGCAATGTTTTTGATGTTTTTATTATAAGACAGACCTGTTATAAATCGCACAGCTTAAAACAGTGTGTTTTGTTTTATTGAATTCATTTTAACGTTCTTAATGCTGTTTTCATGAACTGCTTATAGGACAGATTTAATGTTCTGTAAAGAAAATTTTAGCTGTCTTAACTGTTTTTCTCCCCATTTGCGAAATTGTGCTTTCTTGTAAATACGATATTCATACCAGCGTTTAATAAAACGCTATACATACCGACTTTAATTTAATTGAAACCATAGACAACCAGAGAGTAAACGAGGCTATATATCCAATTTTATTTTTTAATTATTAACATTTTTTCGAACAGATAAGCTGTTTCTTTACAGTGGTATACGTTGTTAACATAGCTGTATGACTTTTACGTGTGTTTTATTATGCGAATGGTAGTTTAAATTTTAACAACAATTTATTTTTAGGCCAACTTAAAAAAAAGAAGGATATTATCAATTTACTGAATGTTGCTTTTTATGTTTGTGCTGCAGAACTCAGTCATTTCTAAATCAATTTTAAAAATATTTTTGTAATTTGATAAATTGTGCTTACAGATTGGTCCTGTTTAAAAAAAAGTTTATAATCTAAAGAATTAATTGATATCTCCGTACAACATACGTGTTTTTACGTCTACAAAGAACCGTAAGTAGCAGGACTTTAAAAGATAAAAAATTGTCTATTAATATAGCTCCAAATAGCAAAAACTAAAATAAAACTAAATTTAAAAATCTAAGGGTACAGATAAAGTTTTAGTAAGACTAAAGATAGAATTAATAAATTTGACATTTCTAATGTAGTCTATGAAATACCTTGTAAAGGTAGTGATCAGGAGATTTGCAATAAGGTATATATTGGTACAACAAAAAATAAACTTAAGACTAGAACTGCTGGACATAAGTCGGACTTAAGATATGTTAATTCACAAAAAACAGCATTATCCACTCATTGTTTTGACTTAGGTCACTATCCTAACTTTAAAAATGCTTCAGTTCTTAGTATTGAAAAAAATTATAAGAGACGGTATATTTTGGAAATGTTACACATTGTAAATACTCCATTGACTAAAAGAATTAATTTTAAAGCAGATATAGATAATGTCGCTCATATATACAGACACTTAATTCACAAAATAACATAAATGTTTTGTTCTTAATATATGTATGTAACACAAAACACTTTTTTATATTTTTGTTTTTGAAATTTTTTGAAACATTGTTTTTTAATTTCATTATGACAAAAAAATTTTTTCAATTGTTAATTAATTTTGTTATTTTGCTTTCAATATTAATTTTGTTTCCTGAAGAAGGTACGCAAAAAGTACCGAATTATTGAAATATAATATTAATTAAAAAATATAAGGACCCAAAGCTTAATAAAATAGAAAATAATTTAATAAAAAAGGGTCAAATAATCATTACTAAACTAATTATAAATTAAAGTGCGCCCTAATAGGTAATGTAATTTTTTGAAATGCCAACTCTGCATTGTGCGACATACAACTTTTTTAATGTCGCCTCGTTTTTAATTAAATAAAAATTTTGTTTTTGATTAAAAGATAATATGGACATTTTACTGTTTTATGATAAATAATAGTATGTGCACTTGTTTTTCGCAATAAATGTTACAAATTACACAACTTTTCCTGTGAACAAGAAAATAACATAAAACGTAGTGAAACATAACCTTGAAATATTATGGATTCTTAAAAAATTACTTTTGACCAAACGTCTCCTGATTTTGTTATGCAGATTCTTTAACAATAATTCCGGCACAAACAGACTGGGTTTCCTGGACTATTTTCAAACTAAAACTAAATAGTTTCTTGAAGATAAATTGGAAAACGTAGTAAAAAATTAGGGAATTGCTCTTATATCGATCGAAATTCAGAAACTTCGCAGCGACAACACTCGTCTTCGAAAAGAATTACAGTATATGAAAAACAGGTTGGTACTTGTTGATAAAGAAAGCAGGCGCAACAAAATCATAGTAAGTGGTCTTAAAAGTAATCTTGTTCCCGAAATGTTAAATGAATTTAATGGAATTTGCAACAACCTTTTTAAAACATCTGTAAATGTTGTCGAGGCCCGGAAAACTGCTTCTGGAAAATTCTCTCTGCTTTCAGTGAATTCACCTATAGAAGTAAATAAAATTATTAGTCAAAGACATATTCTGGAAGGATCAAAAGTATATATCAATAAAGATTTTACAGCTGAAGATCGATCTAAAAGTTATTTTATAAAACAAATTGACAAAATGCTAAAAGCGCAAATAGAAATGTGAAAATTTGTTTGGCGGCTATCTCACCTCTATATTTAACAAACGATTTCCTGGATTGAAGGAAAAGTCATAGCAACAAATAAGCTCGATACTGAATTTTTCATTATGAATGTTCCGTGGTTATAAAAGCCAAAGTACCTGACCTCTGCACAAACTCTCGATAGTAGTTGATTGATACACCCTTGGTCATCCCTACAAGATCGGCTATAGATACTATTTTAGACAGCAAAGGTAAAAAAATATTAGCTTCGTTAGAAAACTATGGTGGTATTATTGTAAATGGTCGAATGATTAGTGATTTAGGAGAAAATACTTTCTGCGGTGTTATGGGAAGTTCACTAATTGATTAATGCTCTTGTTCGCTGAATATTTTAAAACTATTAAAGAGCTTCAAAATCTCTAGTAAACCTTACTTCGATCCCATGTCTTTAATTCTCTCTTTGCCGGTGGGTGATAACTCTTTCATCAAAGATTTATTACTACCCCCTAAACTTATCTGGCTTCCCGAATTTGTTTATAGGTACAAATTAAACTTAGAAAGTCTTTCCAACCGCGAATGCTTATACTCTTGTTTAGACATTTAAGAAGAGATCAATTTTCGTTGTAAAAAAATACGTACAGCCACTGGAAAATGGATGGTATGACTTTCAATATAAAAACGCCCGTAAACGAATGCACAAAAGACTCAATGAATATCGTAAGACTAATTCGGAAACTAGCAGAAGATCTTTTGTAAAATGTGGGCCCAAATATATCAAGTTATGTAATGAAAAAAGCATAGACACAAAATAATTAATATTGTAAAGCAAAATAACGCTAGCAACAGTAGCCACTGGTGGAAACTATCGAACTCACTGAAAAAGTTTAAACTGAAAGAAGACATACCAGATTTATTTAAGCGTTCTATAATAATTATCTTATTTAAGAAAGGTGATTTTAACACCTTAGCGAATTGTAGAATGTTATCTCTTCTTGACTCAATTTAAAAATTTTTTACATGTTTTATCCTTAACCGTATTAACAGTTGGCTAGAATGTCACAATATATTTCAATCCTCAAAAACTACTCCACTGTTGACAATTTATTAAATTTAATTAGTATTGTAAATCTTAACATTAACTTGAAGAAGACGACATATGCTTTTCGTTGCTTTTTCTTCAGCGTTTGATGTAATATCTGGAAACTTACTATCTTATATGTTAGGCCATTCATGTCTATCTCGAAAACTCGTACGACCATTAGAGAAACTTTATATTAATATATGTAGCCAGGTTTGGGATGGTGCCTCTTTGTCAGACCCTTTTAGAGTAACGCAAGAGTTAGCAAAACTGTTATCAAAATATTACTACACGTAGATGACCTTATTTTATTATCAGACATTGCAACTATGTTGCAGCCACTGACTTATGCTTTGTTTATTGACTGCAATTGGTAGGGCTTAAAATAAATCTTAGTCCAAGATAGTGACTTTCACAACTAGAACGAGAATTAGTCATGGACTCTCTTGGAAATATGGAGATAATGAAATTGAGATTGTAAACGAATATAATATCTTGGTATTATTTAGACTTACAATTTGTCCTTTAGAATTGCATCAAAACTTACTTCGTCTAAATTTGCCAAACACTCTACTTGGCTAAAATTTATCCTCCACCCAAAAATAAATCTTTCAAACAAATTGAAAATTATCAATATGTCAATAAGGTTTTATGGCGCTTAATTATGGGATTAAAATAAGATTGATGAAGTCGAGAAGTTTTTAAGATATTTCATAAAGAGAGTTCTATATCTCCCGCGAAATATGCCCAATTAAATGCCTCATTTAACAACCACTATACCTCCAATTTATCTTGGGACCTTAAACATTCACTTAAGTTATATCAGGAAGATATTCGACCTACCATCAAATAGACTTCCTCGAATATTATCAGAGGAAACGATTAAAAAATTACTTACTGGTTGCCTTGTTAAAGAAAATTGTATAGCAAAGAGGGGACTAGTTTTGATAATGAAACTTGGCGAACCAGTTTCCGGTTCTCAATCTTGTTTCGTTAAGAGACTTTGAACTCGAATATTCTAAAACAAATGCCAGAAACTCACGTTTCCATGATATGTACTCTTCTTTGTTAAATGACATACAACCATATTTTTGTGAACTTTACTTAGCTTCCTTGTAGGTTTTATTTTAAAACGCCGGCCGTTTTCAAGGTAACGTTAACAGCCTATGTTCTTTATATAATCTAAATTAAATTGAGGACACATATCATTTTCTTGCGTAATCTCTGGTTGAAGTTTAAGATATCTTAAATGTTAAATATTATATGAGATTTATAAATTTTTGTTAATTTGTATAAATTATAGGGACTTAGTTTATCTGAATTCCGATAATCCTTTTTATGTTTTTAATTACTATAAAATCAAAGCCATTCAGACACACAAATTGGGTTTATATCTATTTCAGATATACTTTTATCAACAGAAAACAATAATATATCAAGTAAGTTTTTGCATTAAGTTTATAATCACTAAATAAATTCTAGTTAAAATTCTAATTTAATGTATATGGACAATCTTCTGAACAGTTACAGAAAAACGCTTAGAATTTAAACAAATTTAATTTTACTGTGTATAATATAAAAGAGTTTGCGTGCTTTGAGGTCGGTTTTATTGTAAGAATTATTTATAAAGAGATTTAGATATTCTTAATAATTTGCTAGGCTGGCAGATGTTTTCCATTTTGCATCTACTTTGTGAAATTCTACCTTCAAAGACAGGCACATGTGCCTTCTGACAGACGTACATACACGAATATTCTGACGTGTTTTAATTGTTAAATATCTATTGTTTTTCCTTAAAAAACATCCTTGTACTTATCCTCAAACATGTGGTAGTTTTTTTCTTTGTTTTGTAAGCTAAATTGATGCATCTAAGCGAACAAGACTGAATATACAGCGATAAAGCACATGCAAAGTTTAAAACATTTGGCAGTGTCGAAATTATCAAAAATATCTAATCTTCTTATATAAAACTAGTTATACGAACCCGGCTTCGCTCGAAAGCTATTTACTAATGATAAATATTTCATATGGAGTTAAAGTTGAAACACAAATTTATCAGTACTAAAAAAAACAAAACATACTTTTTTCAATGAAATGAAACTTTAAATCCATAAGATTTGAACCTATTTTCCATACAATATATTTCGAAGTATTGAAAAACATGCAATCTATTTACACATACATATATGTACATGTGATTTTATTGTGAATTCTTATTGAAGTAAGTTTTTTCCCACAAAACTGTGACAGTATTGACTGGTAACATGGATCAATTTTAAAGGCCCAACTATAATGTGCATAAACTAGCTTGAGCTTATGTCAAAAACCCAACGAAAAGCCTGTTAAATGCTTAAGCAATTCTTTAAACAATTTATGTGGCTACAATGTACTTACATAAATTTAAAAACTTATTTGCCACAGTTGCACATTTATGTTTAAATTGTACTTTCCCAAAAATATATTTTTTTATTAAATAAATAAAATTTTTAGAGAAAAATGAATTAAGAGAATATATTATATCTAAAAAAATGTATTTTCTTTCACTAGTTTAAAAAAAAAAAAATTTTGATAAAAAATGGTATGTTTTTCTCTTGTTTGTGTATTTTTGCCCAAAAGTACCAAAAGATGCAACGGTGTGCATGATATAATTTAAAAGCAATTAAAAAATAAATTTTTAGCGAATTTATATAATAAAACGCGTTTTTTTCTCATATAAACAGTTTTTTTTTTCTACATTTTCTATTAAATTAAAACAAAATTCTTTTTCACTATCACACTCCATTGCAATTTTTTCTTTATCAATTTATGTATGTGTACACCAAGCGCAATCAGCTGTTTCTGTACGGAATGTGCGATCAGTTTCGTACGTTGCTTAAGCAAATGACATTTGACGAAACTTGACGAAAAGTTCTCTCAAATACATTATAGTTGCATGCACTTTAATTTTATAAGCTGCTAGAATATTTTGTTGAACTTCTTACATTAGGTTTTCATTATATTAGCACAAATGCATATTTATATGGGAAAGATTATAGTATAAGATAGAAGGTTGCTCAGATATATAACAAGATTCACTCAAACAATATACAGTTACTTGTATGGCATTCAGTCAGAATAACTATATATTTCATTTCCGAGTCTGTTAGAAGTTATCATTTTCTAATTTTTAAGTAGATTTTCCATACATTTATATTTTGAAACATTTTTAAATTCGTCATGAAATGAGTAAACTAAGACATTAATATTTTCCTCCTGTTTTACAAAAATGTGCATGTATTTAGTTTTTATTTTTTCCAAATCAAACATTTTTTTTTAATGTCATTACATGATTTGGTTATTATAATCATTTTTTCAAGTCTTGTTATTTCAATAAACTAATTATGTTTACATAAGTTAATATTGAAGAAAGTGTAAATTAAGATTTAGCACTAACGTAATAAACTACATATTGCAGGATAATAATAATTTTTTTTTTAAGAAAAACCATAAATATTTAACAATTATGTATGTATGTCTTCACAATTGAGTGACGTGGGCGTGTGTTTGACTATTCTTGAGCGTGTAAGTTTATACCAAGTACCGTGCGTTTACTGAATAGATTATTTTTGAATACTTTAAAATACCTGTAAATTTAAAAAAAAATGTTAAGAATATATAAATATGTTGATACAAATGATACGTTTTCACTTACTCCGCAAAATAAACCACCCCACTTATTTATTTACCTACATTTATTAATAACACTGCAAAACACACAATACGACTTTTAACAAGCAACTTCTTTGCTCGAGGTGACGTTAAGTAATACCATGTACTTCACCCCAAGCAATTGCTATTTATAGGCGTGTTATAAACTTTAGATTATTTTTTAGCAAAATTCTTGCAAATTTCTTTTTACGCATATAAAATTTTGTGCGGTTATGAGCAGGCACCAGCTACCAAGGGTTTGAGGGCTCACGTACACAATACAGTTAAAACACTCAGCACATGCAAGACAGCTCTCAACAAATAGAGCTAGCTAAAAAGGAATTATTGAAAAAAAAACGACAACGTTTAGGATGTGACTTTTTAACAATTAAAGACGATCAGGTGTTGATAAAACAAAAAGAAAATGAAGCTTAGGATATGAATTTAAGTCAAGTACGGCTATGCTTTGATGCTTTCAGAATTGAGAAAAACAAATCATATACACCAATAGCCCCCACCAATTTATACAAATCCAGTTAGTTTTCCGGACAGAAGGTGACATAACACAAAACAAGGCACCTAAAATAAGACGCGTCCTTCATATACGAACGTTAGCTCCCCATCAGCAGCAACATCAACACCACACCTAAGGATACAGTTTAGGATAAGGGGGGAGAGATGTTGAGAGGCACCTTCGTATTTTTAAGTAAATCAAAATGAATAAATATGTACTAATGAAATAAGACTCTTTTTTTGGCAAGTCAGCTATTTATTTATTTAAATTATTTATTTTTAAGAAATGCTGATTTTGTATAATCAGCATTTTTAGCGTTAAGAATTTAGTATAAATAGTGATTAAAATTGTTAAGAATTGGAGTTGTAAATTAGAAGTTGAAACAAATAGTTATAACCTGAAATACCTGCGGGACCCTGCAAGTAAAAAAAATAAAATAATATTGATCATAACCTGAAATTCCTATAGGACGCTGCGGGTTATATAAGTAAATAAAATTAATAAAATAAAAAAAATCAGACAGTGTTTTTCTTTTTTCACAACAACTCTAACAGGCTTTGGTGGTTTATAAATTATTCCATATGTACTTGTTTGTTTATTTTTTTTTTGTTTTGTTTAAAAAGTTTAAAAGTTTTCTTTTGTTTAAATGTTCTTAAATTAATAATTAACACATATACATATACAGTGTTTAAAGTAAATAGGAAGAGCCAATTAATTAATTTTGTTTTTAAAGTATTTGGTTTTAAAATAAATATATACTTTTAAAGAAAAAAAATGTTTTTTTATGTTTTCACAACTGTCCAGGTATAGTAATTTTTTTTATTCTTTTACTGGGCCACTAACACACCTTGTCTAGAAGATAGTCAAAAGGAAGGGGCAAAATTTTCATTTTTGGCGTACCAAGAAAGGTTTTGGGGCGACATGTAAATTTGACTCAAGCTATTTGTTAGCAATACTGATTCCATTATAAAAAAGAAATTTTTCTAAAAAGATTCTTCATGTTGTTTGCCAAACAAAAAACATTAAAACGTGCAGCTATTTAATTAGTGTGGCCAACCTGCCTATCAGACCAAAACTACAGGATGCACACGATACCAGATAAGTGTCAGCTTTTTGTTTTAAAAATTTTATGTTTTACATAACATTCTCATTCGTTTTTTCCTAAACTATTTGCCCTTCTTATTCTATGGTTTAGTTTACTTATATTTCTCTTACTTATTAGTTGTTTGCGTTTCGGAGACCTAGAATAATGTCAATAGTAATATCTTATTCATTTGTAATGCATTTTTAGAGACCTAAATAAGTCAATTGAATAATCTGCTTATTACACTTCTACTTTATGAAGTCACTTTGTTTAAGGGTGATTAATTCAACGCATTACAATGTTTATGATGTTTTTTTTATAAGACAGACCTGTTATAAATCGCACAGCTTAAAACAGTGTGTTTTATTTTATTAAATTCATTTTAACGTTCTTAATGCTGTTTTTATGAACTGTTTATAGCACAGATTTAATGTTCTGTAAAGAAAATATTTGCCGTGTTAACTGTTTTACTCCCCATTTGCGTAGTTGTGCTTTCTTGTAAATACGATATTCGTACTAGCGCTTAATAAAACGCTGTACCGACTTTAATTAAATTGAAACCATAGACATATCTTCACCCAGAGAGTAAACGAAGCTATATATCCAATTTTATTTCTAATTATTAACATTTCATCGAACAGATAAGCTGTTTATTTATAGTGGTGGTAAAACCTTCGAAAATGACCCACGTCTTGTCTATACAGATTCAGTGCCTGCACACCGGGGGACTGGTTCCCCCTATATCCCGAGTATACTATGTCTGTGCCTAGGTTACAATCAGCCAGACTTCTTGTAGTACCCCCGGGGGAATTTATAGTGGTATACATTATTAACATAGCTGTATGACTTTTACGTGTGTTTTATTGTGGGAATGGTAGATTAAATTTTAACAACAAGTTATTTTTAGCCCACCTCAAAAAAAGAAGGATGTTATCAATTAACTGAATGTTGCTTTTTATGTTTGTGCTGCAGAACTCAGTCATTTCTAAACCAATTTTAATAAAATTTTTTGTACTTTGACAGGACTTTAAAAGATAAAAAATTGCCTATAACTATAGCTCCAAATAGCAAAAACTAAAATAAAACTTAATTTAAAAATCTAAGGGTGCCCTTGAAAATTTAGCTATATTTTGAATATTTACAGACAAACGCTTAAAAATTTTAAAGAATATCGATTCAAGATTACAAATTAAAGTGGTTTGTGTCCCGCTTGATGAAATTTAATGTATATGTATGTAAAATTTTGAACTGTTATAGCCAGATAGTTGAAATTTACAAGGAACCCTTATTGCTTATTCCGCTATAATAACAATGATAGCATTTGTCTTTGTAAAAAAAGGATGTACCAATATATAATTTACTTGATGTTGGTGGCAAAACCTTGGAACCGTTATAGATATACAGCTTAAGCTTACAATAAACCTGTATTGCTATGTCCTCTATAACAACAAACATGAAATTTAAAAAAAAAATTAAAAAATGAAGAGATGCTCCCATAATTGCTGTTAGTTGATCTTCATGGCCCTTTCCTTTGAACTGTCACATAAAACCACTTAAAAATTAGACGGAAAAACTACTACCACTTTTTTTATATAATAAGAAGTATAAATATTTGTAATTATTAATTAAGGGGTGTTATAAAAGTTGATATGGCCAAACTGATAAACATTTTTACACAGACCGTTGAAATTAATAAGGAGCCTCTATTGCTGAGTCCGCTTAACAAGTAGTAAATTTTTAATCAGAAATTGTCGGGTGTCCTCATAACTGGTTAGTTAGACCTATACGACCCTATCTGCAAAACCGTTATGGACAAACTCTTTAAAATTAAAGGAAATGTCCATTACTATACTTAGTATAGTAACAAATGTAAATAATAAAAATTATTAATTAAAGTGCGCCCTAATAGGTAATATAATTTAATGAAATGGTAACTTGCATTGACGCGAAGTACAACTTTTTTAATGTCGCCTCGTTTTCAATTAAATAAAAATTTTAGTTTTGATTACAGGAATAATATAGACATTTTACTGTTTTATGATAAATAATAGTATATGCACTTGTTTTTCTCAATAAATGTTACAAATTACACAACATTTCCTGTAACGAAGAAAAAAACATAAAACGTCATGAAACATAACCATGAAATATTATGGATTCTTAAAAAATTACTTTTGACCAAACGTCTCCTGTTTTGCAGCATCTTTAACAATAATTCCGGCACAAACAGAC